>CAIGRP010039066.1:0-23085 GCA_903798385.1 Fraxinus cuspidata
TGTTACGAATATCTAGCCGGAGTCCGAACGGAAACGTCTCGTGTTGTTAAGCTATTCCCACGTCCAATTTCGGAGTGATCATTACCGTTGATCTACCTTTACATGTCGGAATTTGGCTTACGTGAGCACGAGTGGGCCCGACATCTGTTGGCAACATTTTTTTAGGTCAACAATTTATATCTTCTTTGGCCTCTCTTTCTCAATGTGGGGCTTCTTTTCTTTGAAAAGCTTCATTTGGGGATGTTAACTACTACAAGCTAGGGTGAGCAAAAAAACCTGCCCCGCGGGCAAAAAAATCTGTCCCGAAAGGGTGGCAGGGCTCTAGGGCCCCGCCCCGAACCTGCCCCGTGAAGAATAAAAAATTAATTAATTAAATATAAAAAAATTAATTAACTGAAAATTTAAAAACAAAAACAAAAACAAAACAAAACAAACGAGGCGGGAAACCGGGCAAACCCGCGCCTTGAACCCAGGCGTGGGAGTGGCGGGGCGGGGGTGTCCCACCTCGAACATGCCCCGTTGCCAACCCTACTACAATCTGGAATGAAATGGCGAATGGGGAAGACGGAGAGCTGATCCATATTTATAGTGACCTGTGGCTTCCGAAGCCAGACTCTTTCGTACCAATTTTTGCGCAAAGGAATGGAACAAGCATGATGTATGAGCAAAGCTATTAGAAAATGGGATGAGGCAAAAATCAATGCCTTATTTAAGCCGCCAAACCACAACTTGATTCTTTCTATTCCTTTGAGCACACAGGACACACCTCACAAACAGATTTGGCACTACGACTCGAAAGGACAATACTCAATCACGATGATGACAAAAATTCGTGATCAACTCGATCCCTGCAGGACCCATCCGATAGAGGTCCTGATTCCTTGCTTAACCGGGGTTGGCGAGACGTAGACGGGGAAGATTTTTCTACACCGGATCGAGGATAAGGCAGCCATTCTTGTTAAAAGAGTTCAAAATGTGATATAATCTTGGCATTTTGAGTGTCCCAACCAATTATTTAAATTTAGTTTTTTTATTTATTAATAATTTTATTTAATATTGAATATAAAATTAAGAGCTCGTTTGACGCCCATTTTTTTGCAAAAAATGTATTTTAGAATAAGGATTTATTGAGAATGTATAGTTAAAAATAAGCAAAATTTTTAAATTTACGTGTAATATTATTTTATTAAAAAATGTGTAGTTTGCAAAATTTTTAAATTTACGTGTAATATTATTTTATTAAAGAATGTGTAGTTAAACAAAGTGAGGAAAAAAAATGTATTTTCAAAAAAATGAGAATCAAACAAGACCTAAATAAATAAAATGAATGGGACAGTAAATGGAGATTGAGGGTTTTTTGTTCCGAACTCTCCCTTTCCTGCATAAATTATTTTACAATGAGAAACGTTACATGTACAAAATTCTTTAACGGAGATTTTGACAAATTATTAGCCACAAACCATTCATCGGATGTTGGACATAAAATAAATTTAAACATATTTAAGGAATGTGGTACTGAGTTTTATAAAAGCTACTTGTATACAAGGAATTACAAAGTTAATTGCAAAAATGTCGTGTAATGAGCTCATTATGAGTTGTGAATTAGTAATCAAGAAAACAATGTGAAGAGAGTAAATTTAGACCAACATCCCCATCGTGTTCATCATTTTCTCCCCAAATAACTACACGCCCGAATTCGAGGTTTTCGCCACATACAGAAATCGACGCCTGAATTCTTCTCCTAGATGAGCGTGTTCGGCGGAGACAGCTGGGCTCGGGAGGCTCAATACCGGAAGAGAAGAGTCGACGATTTACTTTTCGAAGGCCTCGAAGCTTCTGCTTACAAAAAACTGTCCAATGGAAAATTCACTTGCCTTGTTTGCCCTCACAACCCTGTATTCGACACCCCGCTTTTACTCTCCGTAAAATTCCATCCCCAAATTCTGAAATATGTTTTTTAATGACATTTTTATTACTTGAATTGTTTTTGTATTTGAATTAGGAATTTTAGTTGATTTTTGACACAGAGACGCATAGCGAAAGATCCTAAGTTTTGAGTATGCTTTTTTTTTTAACCACATTTTATTACTTGAAATGTTTGTTGTAATTGAAAATTAAATTTATCGGATTTTTGTTACTGATACATGGCAAAAGATCCTAAGTTTTGAGTATGCTTTTGCTAAACACATTTTTATTACTAGAAATTGTTACTGTAATCGAATTTAGGATTTTAGGAGACTGAAGTATAGTTGATTTTTAGGTACAGGATCCTAAATTCTGAAATTTGTTTTTTTTTTTTTTTAATTTCATCACGATTTTATTAATTGAAATAGATTATTGTTATTGGATTGAAGATTGTGAGAAGAGTGAAGTAATTTTAATTGATATTGGATTCAGATGCATGGCAAAGGACCACGCCATAAAGCCGCAGAGTCAAGGAGGAAGGAGAGAGAATTATGGAGACAAGAAGAGATAAGTAAGAGATTAGCAATGTCAAACTGTGTTACCTCCACCTCGGGCAGTAATGTATCTTATCAACAATGTAGAAATAGGGGAAAACCATTGATTGAGCGCACGCGGAAGGCAGCTTCTGAGATATTTTCTAATGATATTACTGAACAGAGGGATAGATGTAGGAAATCGGATGGTGAAACTGTGATTAGTAGTTGTGTATATGGTCAATCTTTTCAGTGGAAGGAACGTCCTATTGGAATGGAGGTACCTCGAAAGGAAGTAGTTGTTGATCAGGTGCAACAATTGGATTATAGAGAGCGTCGAGAGAGGGAACTGAAGTTCACGGCTGCTGGCTGGAAGCGTGACTGCCATGGCAGGTGGTTTAAGGATGAAAATGTAAGCTTTCATTTCTTTGACTTTATGTGTAAGTGGTAATGCTGTATGGATTTCTGGTTTAACTTGCAGCGATAGCTTTGAGGACAGTTTTATTATTTCTTGTTGGCATACTATATTTGCGTCTACATATTAAAATTTCATTAGAATAAATCATTCAAGCTGGTAGAGTTCTGTGTGATGGTTTCATTTGCTTGCAGGTTGAGTTTGACTCAGATGAAGAAGATCCGAATGTTGTCTTAAATGGTAACTGAGTATCATTTGGGATATCTACAAGTTATTTTTGTATATTACTTGACGACAGTGTAACTGGTTGTGTGCATGCTCATATAAGGGATTCTTGATTTTTCGTCTGTTAAAATGCAAACATATTGGTATTCTATGCGTCTACAAAGGAAATGATCAGCAATTACCTTCCATGCTGTTGTGTGCCATCACAATTTGTATGTTATAAGGAAGCTATTTTCAGCTTTGCTAACTGAATATTGACAAGGGACAATTGGATAAGTTTGGTCTTGTAGTATCCTTTCTCTCAATGTCATTTTGAGCTTCTTTTGGGCATATATAATCTGCTATGATAAATTTAAAGATGCTTTGAGGTTGGTTGACTAAGCTCGAAGTGTTTTGGTGCCAAGTGGATAGGTTCGAAAACTTTTTGATGAGAATGGATTTCGACTTCTTATGTTTGAATCTGTATTCATTATTCCCCAGCAACATGTTGAAAAACGACATGTCATGCTGAAACCTTGTAGAACGTTACATTTGGGTTCATGTAGCTTTTTGACACCTTGTGTGATAATTGGCACCTTAACTTTGAAGTTCTTTTGTACTTAGAAACAAACATAAGCCTGTCAAGTTACATTGTAGATAGTGTGTTCACCACAGGTAGAACCTGCGCCCCAATTAAAGGTGCGTCAGAACACTGCTTCCAAAAAATGAAACCACAATCACAACCTACTTCTAAAGTCCATATATTATATAAATAATTATATATGAACTCGGGAAACAATTGTTATGCCTCGTCATAGAGGCTCAAGAAGAGGCCCACATGATTGCCATCACGGAAGGCTAACACCCCATGTAGCCAGAGGTTACGAAGTAGGCACCTTAACCAAAGCATCAATACAAAGATAACCGGAGCGAGGCATCTCTTGTTGTACCCTTTTTATGGAAGAACAATTCACTGCTTCAGCCGAAGTAACATGCGAGGCCGAAGCCCACTTGCGAAAAGTAGAGGCTTCCTATCTTGAGGATCATCTCTCGCCACCACTTCTCCCCGGAAATCTTCTACGCACAAGATTCTTTGAAATTGTTGATGTGACCTTTTGTAACAGTCATCATGTCAAGACAAATCAACTTATATCCTAGGTTTGCAGACCTAAGCTATAGAGTTATTTTTAGGGCAATATTAAATGTTGCAGGTCCTATGGCCGCTTGAAAGGACACCTACGATTGGATGCCTCAATCGTTGAGATAAAATCGTGTGTCTCTCTTCGTCCAAAGGTCACCACTTCATCCTTACAGCTATAAAGCCTACAGCTTTTACCAGCCGAGGGTAATGCGACTTTGAATACCAAAGACACTATAAGATCATTCTCTGACCTTTACGTACTCTCATACACGTCTTTCGTGCTCGAACACTTAAGTGGCTCACGTCTAAAGTACGTCTCACACTCAAATATATTACTTACTCGACTAATTTGACCATCGAAGTGTTCACGACCGTCTCTCCGTCAAAAGAAAAGGCTACGTGCAACTAACGATTTGTCCAAGTGTGTAGGAACAAGCATGCATGGACGTGAATGGAGCGGGATCTGTTGTCCACGTCAACGGTGCAAAAAAGAGGTCAACATATAGATGTATACTTAGCTACTATATTTGCATGAAGAGCATGTTTTCGGGTTTACTTGAGTTTTGCTTCATAGATAATTGGGACCGACTATATTTTGGTAATTGTTGGCACAAAGTTGCATCTTTTGGGGAATAGGCGTTTTTGGGATCTTGTGTTCCCTGGTTAAATTCGACTTTCTAGTGCCAGAACTTTGGCTCGAATTGAGAGGGCCCGTCTTTTAATGATGATATTTATTTTTGGTTCACACGTAATTTGGATGGTGACAAAATCAGCTTGATATCCGCAACCATGAAATTAAAATTCTGGATCCATTTCTGATTTATGACAGATTTATCATCTAGCACAATTTGAAAACATGGTTGTTTGCTTAAAATTGGACTAAGCTGTGAAACCAATTGATAGAGCCATAGATACGAGAGCTTATCAAGATTTTACAGGTAGGCCAAACAAGTTCGGTCTTTGGTCAGATAGTCAACAGTGGTGCTTGGTTATGAGCATGATACTCCTTTTAGGGTGGTGTGTACGTCGTAGTGTCTCGTCTGACACTCACATCCGAGGACCCACTCGGTGAATACCACCTTCGGCCAAGTACAGCACCCCCACCCCCCCCCAAATCAAGTTCCTCTTAGGTTTTGCAACACTAAAAGGCAATTACTCGTGTAACGACACCTTCTACTTCGTCATATGTGTAGCCTTCTGAGTAGCATTATTAACATGTAAAAAGATAATACTGACTCTATGCTGCTCCTCTTGATGATTGTATGGTGTTGAGCTTCGTTCTAATTGTTGCCGAAGTGAATAAATTATGATCAAGCCAAAACTGAGTTCATGTTTTGCAAATTTGATAAATAATCATAATTCTCACAAATTCTATGCATTCTCATATAAATAACAATTTTTACTTACTTTTTAATCACATATTCTTTGAAATTTACCGCTTAGAATCAATTATAAGTTGACAAACGTGGACTTACATTGAATGCCATCTTTCTTGAATATATCTACGGTTGACATGTACGTTGAAGACAAGTTTGATAAAGTGAACTTGAAAAGATAGAAAATAATATTTAACTAACACTTCCTGTCTTTATTCTTTAATTTTGTTCATTTTTGTGTACTCCAGGATCTCAAGAAATGTGGAGATCATTATTCAATAAATGCTTGTGTCAATTCAGCAACCGACTCTTTTAAGTGATTCATATGAATTTTGGGGAATACGGGTTGAACAATCCCCTGGAAAATCAAGGGAGGGGTTCCTGCACGCATGCATGTGTGATTAAAAGATAAGATTTTTTTTTTAATTTACGTGTAAAATTATTTTATGAAAGAATATGTAATTTAAAACGAGATTTGGTAAAATGAGTTTTTGAAAAAATAGGGGCTAAATCCGAAGGACTTCATGTTTTCAAATACCAAAATAAATTAAATTTGGGGCCGCCAACTTTATGTCATACATAGTTTTTTTATTTTTTATTCTAAACTTTATATCCTTTTATCTTGATTAATTAAGGTATAAAAGAAAAAAAAATTAATAATAGTGGTTTGTATTTTGTTTTCTTTTCACCTAATATTTTACCCTCATTATCCAAACACTAATGGTGGAATAGGTCTAGAGCACGTCATGTTTTTAATTGAAAATCCCATTCGCTGCTACTTTTTTGCGACGATAATTCTATTGTGTGGACCATGTTTCACATTCTAGAAACCCTTCAGTTCTTATTTATTACATTTTTTTCCAAAAAGGATAAGAAAAGTTCCTAGTTAGGTAGTTGTTTTTGCGGTTATTGCCGAAAAATATGAAAATATAACACAAAAAATTACTGCAAAAGGGGACGAAGCGAGACAAGGTAGCACATCAAAACTACAACAAAGCACTTTAGGGTGCAAAAACTTTAACTAGTTGAGAAACGGTTTATAAATCAATTATAAACGTTCCAAGTATATTATGCTTTGTGTTCGTGTAAAATTAAAAGTAGTTAAATAAGTTCATTTTTCTATGTTATTAAAGTCAAATATAAAATTCTATCATGCATTAATAACCGTTATCTATTATTTACACATTTCATAGGACCAATATTATGCCTCCTAAAAAATTACTAATAACTTGACACGAACAAAGAATTTCAAAAATAAATAAATAATGATTTTTTTTCTTTTCAATTATAGTTAGGATTTGGACGTACTGTAGTCATATCACAAGAAAATCGACACATAACTAGTAATGTAGACAAATATTTTGCTTGTAGTTTTAATCAGATACCAAGAATAGTTTGATAGTACTCATAGGCATAAGGTGATTAGATTACCAAATTTCTTTCGGTCATCAAAATACCCTAGTAATTTTTACATATTTCATTGGGTAACTCGAACAGTTTTGATAACTTGCATTTTTATTTTCTTAGAAATGTTTAGAAAATGAAATCACTTGTGTTTTCTTTCTCACGAGCTGTGTGAAATAGGCATTTAGTTTATCGTAATAGTAAACTAGAAGAGATTGATTTGAGCTGCCCTTAGTAGGGCCGTTTTTGAATTGATGTATCGGAGATTTAGGCAGTGGTTTTCACTTTCCATCGACATGAGCATGTCGGATGTTTGTGACTATAGACTTGGACATCAACCCATTGTGTCGAACATATTTACTTTATTGTGTTTGTTGTGACTCGATGAGTGTCAGGCCTCGAGTTTTATATGAAATTTTAGGTAATAATGTGGTGTTCAGTATTATTATTATTATTTTCCTTTGTCTCGACGTGTTAGGCTGAATTTTGGGAACTTTTCCATTCCCACAAATATAAAGTCGCAATAACGACAAGTAAAAGCTTAATGGAAGTTGTTAGACTGATTTCTTTTAATTAATTTTTAACATTTCATTTCTCACGTTTTCTTGTTGTAGTAAAATTGCATTGTTCTTTTCGCTGCTCACTTTTTCTCTATGTTAATCTTCTTATGGATCGAGGACACGACCAATTTCTTTCTATAGAATTTTATAATACGTTTTGGGAGCCCAATATTGAGGTGTCAAACTATAATTTTTTCAGCTAAATTAGATTTGGACTTTCGAACTGTGTTTATGAGTTTCTAACCTTCAAAGGTGACGTTTGAATTCTTCAACCTATTTGAATATGTAAATTTGGATTCTCAAGTTAAAAAAATTGTCAATTTAGACGTTAAATTTGAATGGGACTTTAGTTCATATAGTGCGGTTATGGGTCTTCAACCTTAAAAGTGACGTTTTAGGTCCTCCAAGCTATTTGAATATGAAATTTTGGATCCGAAAATCGTCAATTTAGATGCTAAAATCGTATGGGACTTTTGGTCGAGTTGGAGTTACCGTGTTGCTATGAATCATATCAAAGTCCATGCGATTTTCACGTCTACATTGATTGGGATCCAAATTTACCAATTGAAATAAGTTAGGAGACCTAAAATCTCACTTTTAAAGGTTGGCAATTTATAACATCACTAAGCGAATTGTAGGAGAGCCTTGCTCAATTTATTGGAGACAAAATTTAGCTTTTTTATTCCGACATTTGTTGACCCTAAGTTGCTTTGTGAATCGTATCCATATTTTAGATTGTATTTACGGTCCGTTTGGCAAGATTTTCATCAAATTGTTTAATATATTTGAATAATTTTATGTAAGTATTTTATCTGGTTAGAATAATTTTTAGAGGAAGTTGATTTAAGATAACTTTCTCATAAAGTTATTCTACAAGAAGTAGAAGTAAAATTAGAAGCTCTGGGAAATTAGAAGCTTCATGACACTTATTCTTGATAGAATCATGGACGGTTAGCAGCATCATTATGACTGAATCTTAATTAGCATTGATTAATTAAGTCGAAATTCATGCTAATCACACCTGATCAAATGATTACACCACAATTTGGGTGATGAAATTCATGTTATTCTTCATTTATTTGCTCAAAGGGAATATGCTTTCATTAAAAAAGAAAAGAAAAAGCTGGCAGAATTACAGGATTTTCATGTGAGTTCGCTATATAATTATGGACAATATTAATTGGCTTTTGATAAAGCTAATGGTGCAAATTAGTTGGTAGCTCTACCTTTACCCTACATTAATAACTATTGCTTATTTAAAGAAAAGCGTGACCCCCAAAGTAATGATTTCTCTCTCTCGCTACTTCTATCTTGATATAAATTAAGAGTGTGTTTGAGCCACATTATTTTGTAAGAATGTATTTTTGAATAGTAGATTGATGAAAAATGTGTGGTTGAAAAAGAAGAAAAAATTATTGATGTGACGGAAAATATTATTTTATTGAAGAATGTGTGATTGAAAATAAGTAGAAGAATGAGAATTAAAATTTTAATGTGGATCAAATAGGGGATAAGAGTAATATTATTTAGCATCATTAATGTTAAAATATCAGTCTAAGTGGTACGTAGCATTAAATGAGAGAGATAATTAAATGAATTACTTAATTCTATTTCTCATTAAGTGGTACCAATGTAGCATTAAATAAGAGATATAATTAAATGAATTACTTAATTCTACTTCTCATTGAGCATATCACTTAACGTTACATAAACTGGTGTTTTAGCATCAATGGTGCTGAATAAGATTCATTATAAATTAAAGCTTATTCTCAATAAATTTATAGTTACTTAGATGAATCTTTTCTTTATTCTAAGGTACTTTTCAGGGATAAACAAAATAGAATTAATTTATTTATAACCATGTTCTCTTTTTATCTCTATGTTTGTTCATTTATTGATACGTCCAATATAAGTTTATGAAAAAAATAAATCCTTAAGACAGAGTTAGATTCGGCTATGTTAGATTTTAACCATCTCAATGGTAGCTAGCATATTGTTGACAGATGAGAGTATAATTTAGTTACATGAGGTCGAACCACATAACACGTAACTTAAAGCATGATACACGAGTTCATATGCTCCTAATTACTAATTAGAGCTTGAACTATTGTAATGATAGAAACCACATTATCTATTGTAACATTTTTTTAGTTGGATCGCGCTGACGGATCACATGAATAGACGTAAATTTTTCAACAAAAACAAATATAATTTGCAATTTATCGAGAGGAAATATCTAAATGCAGCTCCTTTGCATGTTTGATAAATGGAATGTAATTCTCTTATTCGATAAGTGGAAATGAACTTAAAATTAATTACAAAGAAATTCTAATGCAATTGCACCAAGATACATATAATCAAAGAAAAAAAGGAACTACCTGCTTTTTTTTAATGACCCCCCCAAAATGTGAAAAATATGTCATAAATATAAATAATAATAAAAACAGTATGTATATATATATATTATTTCATCCGCGAGACATAGAAGCACTAGGATTGAACCTTAGGCATCCCAATAATCCTTGTTTATATGGCAAGAAAGTCCTTTTTTTCATCTCTTCTGATGCAGCCCGGTTCACAGTGTAATGCAGTTCATGAGCCGAAACCGATGGCCCTGATCTTCTCCTACTCGACCCTGATCCAACACTGTCCGTTGATCTAAAGCTACAATTCTTGACCACATGATCATGATCTTGATGACAATTTTTCTTCAACACTTCATATTTCTTTAACTCTGTTGCCCTACTTTCAGATGCACTTCTGAATAATAACAAGTCCTTTATTTTCCATTTTTTGTACCAAGATGAAGCTGAAGAAATGGATGAATTTGAAGAAGAAGAAGATACTGCACCACAATTCTTGGATGCTTCTTGAACTTGATTGTTATCAGGATCAAATAATAAGTCGGAAACTCTGAACGGAGATAGGGATTTTGTCCTTCGAGAGTTTTCCTGAATGTTTTCTTTCCGAGTTTGTTCGATAGCAGCTGCAAATGAATCAAATTCTTTCTTCCTGTCGTTATGGATCAAATCCTACGTCAGTTGAAGATAAAAATAATATACATAAAATAAAGCTGGTTGGCCCGGATTAGTAGCATAACTCATATATATATTCAAAATATAAGGATTTGGGCGGCTATCCTTAAAGAAGAAAATTCGAGGCTCAATGGAATATTATAGTCCAAAAAAGCACAAACGAGCATTTTAACCAGCCTAAACATCAAACATGTTGGATTTAGATACTGGTGTTCTCGAGCCAACTTTCATTGATTAAAGATAAAATAATAATAATAATAATAATAATAATAATGATCGTCAACTTCTTTTTACGAGCACATTAACTTTTTAAGATGAAACTTCAAGAATTAGCACCTGGGACGTGGGGAGAATAATTTCTTGGGCGATCTAGGGGATTTGGGAGAATCAGCGAGCTTGTTTTTGTATAGTAAGCGTGGAGGGGGCTTTAGGGGTTTGATTTTCCCTCCATCAAACAGTTCATCAGCAGATAATGAACTTTTCTCCAATTGACCACGAAAATCAAAAGCAAAATCTGCATCATCATCATTGGCAGTATCACCATCACCACCAGTTGCGGCAGCGCCGTAGTTGTTGATGTCTCTGTAGAGGGCGGAGACACGGATAGGGCTGGTGGGGGCACTGTAATATAAGGTGCCAAATCGTTGTGGGCTGGAAGGGGCAGTTATGTACGGTGAATTGCTTGCACTGTCAAGGTTGAACTCCACAGGCGGTGATGGTGTCATCACCTCCACCTCCATTGGTGTGTGTCTGTGTGATAGAGAGAGAGAGAGAGAGAGAGAGAGAGAGAAACCCTGCAAATGGCAGAACTGTAATGAAAGATGCTATATATACACAGAGAGAGAGAGGGGGATTAGGTGATTGACTATAGCATAGCCGCCTTTTACATACGGCTTGATTATTTTGTAATGGACTGTCGTGTTCTATTTGTATATCGTGCTAGTCCATCTCTATTAGAAATGATCAAATGTTCACTTGCTGATGTACAAAAAAATATGTTAATGACGAATGAATAAACATTTTCTTCTGTTAATTGTCCTAACTAATCGTATTGATATGTACTCTAGGATCAAGGTGTTCACAAAGTTCATCGAACTACATGAGGAAATGTTTTTTACCTTTCAAATAAAATTTTTAATATTGACTTTGGATATTACCAAATAGCATACAAAATTAACAATTAATTGGAGATCAAATCCAAAGTTTCAAAAAGTAAGGAAAAAAACTAGTTCGGTTTGAATAATGGTTTAGGAAGAAGCTAACAATCTACCCCTAGATTTGACCTAAAATTTGTGCAAAGCGATACTACCAAAATTTATTTTTTGAGGGTTTTGCTAAACGCGCATGTCATCACCTCGTTTTTCTGCTAAGTTCTGCTTCAAACACTTGTCGGAACATAAAAAGTTTGTTTCTATGATATTGCAATATTTTTGTGTTGCTTTATAGGAACGAACAATTCTTGGAGTCAATTGTCATACAAGTTCAGTTAGTAGTTAATAGAGACTCGATCAATTAGTGTTTATAAGTGATACCGTGCACGCCAACACAAAATCCGGTCACTTGTATATAGATGTCAATCATTCTAGAGTGCAAGTTTTTATCAATGGAAATTAGATGGTTATAAGCCAACTATAAGGTTATTGAGAGTTGCAACTTTTGGAATATTGCATTTGTATCTTTTCCTCTCATTCAGTTTTGATTTAGAGGAAGCAGTTGGATATTTACTTAATCATGCATAATGTTATGAATTTTTTATCACAAGATAATGAAATAAACAAGAAAAAAATAAACGTCAAAATTTACGTGGAAACCCAATACGGAAAAAACCACGGGTAGAAGAGAAAAATCCACTAAAATCAATAGTGTGTGTATGTATATATATATTTGTTCGAGTTCTAGATGAAGAAGAAGTCATTTTTCAAGCCAAACTCTCAATACTTGATGAAATTTGATCTTCATTAGTTTGAACTCTTAAAACCCCAAACTCCTTAAACTTCTTTTATTCTACCAAACCCAAATAACATGGAATTTGGATCATACCACAACAAATTTCCACCTCGAAACAAATTTCATCACAAGGAATTCAAGACACATCTCCAAGTAAACATCATTCCTCCTCTTCCAAACAAGTCTCAAAGGACTAAATTAATGACAAACACTCGCTAAGTTCAAGCAATGTTCAAACATAGCAATAGGAAGTGATTTTGTCATCATATCAGCTGGATTATCCTTGGTATCAACTTTGCTCACTATAATATCACCACGAGCAAACACATCACGCACAAAATGATATCTCACATCAATGTACTTAGTCCTCTCGTGAAACATATAATCCTTAGTCAAGAAAATTGCACTCTGACTATCATAGAATACTGTAGACACCTGCAAGTCTTCACTGATTTCACCAATCAATCCTCTCAGCCACATAGCATCCTTACATACCTCTATAATGGTCATGTATTTTGCTCCTATTGTAGGCAAAGCTACTGTATTTTGTAAAGAAGCTTTCTAGCTGATAGCATAGCTTCCAAGAGTAATCACATACCCTGTAAGTGATCTCCTCTTATCAAGGTCCCCTGCATAATCTGAATCTACATACCCAATTACTTCATCTAAATTTCTGCTAAAATAAAAACAAGCATTAGAATAGCCCCTCAAGTATCTGAATATCCACTGCACTACTTTCCAATGTTACTTGTCAGGATTTGTCATGCATCTACTAACTGCAATAATTGCATGTGCCAAATCAGGTCTTGTACAAACCATAAAATACATCAGCAAATCAACTGCACTAGAATAAGGAACCCGGGACATGTAATCAATGTCTTCATCTGACTGAGGACACAAGTTAGATGATAATTTAAAGTGGGCAGCCAAGTGAGTACGACAGCCTTCGCATTCACCATATTGAATCTTTCAAGTACTTTCTCAATGTACCACTTCTGACTCAAATACAATATGCCAGCATTTCTATTCCTTAAAAATTCCATACCAAGAATCTTCTTTACTGCACTCATATCCTTCATATCAAACTCCTTACTAAGTTGAAACTTCACTTTTCTAACATTTGCTTTATATTTGACAGCATATCATCATATATAATAACAAATATATAGTCGATCCACTATCTTCTTTTCTGAAGTACACACAACTATCATAATTACATCTGAAGAAATCATGAATGAATCAAACCTCTTATACCACTGCCTTGGTGACTGCTTTAGTCCATACAAGGACTTCTTCAACAAGCACACATAATCTTCTTTACCCCTCTGGTTGTTGCATGTGGATGCTCTCCTCATAATCTCCATGTAAGAATGTTGTCTTGACATCCATCTATTCAAGCTCCAATTCATTCTTAGCCATCACTCCAAGTAAAGCCCGGATGGAACTATGCTCACAACTGGTGAGAACACATCTATAAAGTCAACACTTGAAATCTAACATTAGCCATTTGCCACCAGTCTGGCCTTGTATCTAGCATCTTCAATCCCTGATGTGTCTTATTTTCTTTTGAACACCCATGTGCAGCGAACAAACTTTTGACCTCTAGGTAATTTATACCCCTTCACACCGGATTTATACCCAAGAAAGATGCACTTTCTTGACCTATGCTCCAACTTTTCATTATCCACATAAGCATAAGCATGACACACAAAAATATTCAAATCGGAATAGCAAGAAGGTTTACAAGACCATACCTCTTCTAGTGTCTTTTTATCAATAGCAACCAAGGGTGAGCGATTAATCTGAAAACTAGCTGTAGTAGTAGTTTCAGCTCAAAAAGTTTTAGGCAACCAAGAATTTGAAAGCGTACAACGAACATTTTCCATCAAAGTTCTAATTATCCGTTCTACCACACCATTCTGTTGAGGAGTTCTAAGCACTATCAAGTGTTTCAAGTTGCCTTCAGCCCTGTAGAAATTATTGAATTCATCTAAACAAAACTCCAAACTATTATCTGTGCGTAGACGTTTCACCCGTTTTACAGTCTGCTTTTCTACCAATGTTTTTCACTCCTTTAAGGTCCCAACACATCACTTTTCTGCTTCAAGAAGAATACCCAAACTTTCCTACAGAAATCATCAATCATTGTCAACAAATAATAATGGCATCCTGATGGTACCATGGTCGGTCCCCAAAGATCTGAATGGATACATTCAAGTGTTCCCTTCGTGTTGTATCTTCATTTCGTAAGTCTGACTCTTTTCTGTTTTCCAAAGACACAATGCTTACAAAAATTTATTTTGCTGGTCTTCTGCCCATCAAGAAGTCTATTTCTACTTAGGTCCATCATGTCATTCTCACTCATATGCCCGAACCACATATGATAAAGTTTTGTAACTTCATAATCTATTAAAGAAGAAGTAGAAACTGCTACATCTACAATTACTGTGGAACCATGCAAAATGTACAACTGTGTAGAGCTTTTATGTTCATTCATGACAACAAGAGCACCCTGTCTCACATTCAAAACTCCACCTTCACCAGTGTATCTATAACCCTTTGAGTCAAGTGCCCTCAAAGATATGAGAACGTCTTCTATTTGGTCTCTATATATAGTTGGCTCTTCATTATGATTTAGAAAAAGTTAGACAAATTGTAAACACTTAGTCTTTGTATTCTTTCTCCATATTATAATTAAATCTTCATTCTTTGCAAATTATTTTGTTCTTTTGTTTTGTGATCAATTACTTCATAATTGCATATAATCTCATATCGTATTCAACAAATTGATATAAAAGCATTCCAATTTTTATAACAATTGGTATAAGAGCTTTTGGAATTGAAATTCTTAGAAAGATCGAGGTTTTCGTAATGGAAACAATGAAGTATGATATTCTGCAATTAGATTGCAATACAAGATTCTCTATGTGGCAGTAAAGATATGAGTAATACTCGCTCACATTGATTTAGACGACGTGTTGTTGGGATTTGATAAGATGCCCACAATTTGGACTATGTGGCAGTAAAGATGTGAGCAATACTCGTTCACATTGATTTAGACGACGTGTTGTTGGGATTTGATAAGATGCCCACAATTTGGACTATACAGGAAAAACAAAGGAGGGCTCGAAAGGCCCTATCTCAAATACTACTTCATCTTTCAAATCATATTCTTCAAAATGTTTTCAATGAGAAGTCAATCGCTGCTTTATGGTTAAAGTTAAAGCAATTATGCATGACAAAGAGTCTTACTAGCAAATTGCATATAAAACAACGTCTATATTCTCATTGTATGATAGAAGGTACATCTTTTGAGGATCACCTAGCTATTTTAAAGAAATTGTCGCTAATTTAGAGACTTTGAAAGTCAAATCTGATGAAGAATACTTGGGATTGGTTTTATTGTGTTCATTGACTGCCTCGTACATTTATTTTAGAGACACGATTCTATATAATCGTGATACACTTACCATCGAAGAAGACTACGATGCTCTATATTCAAAGGAGAAGATGAAACATCTTGTAGCATTTGGGGATCATGGAGATTGTCTCATTGTTCAGGTGGTCGTTTGAGGGGCAAGTCAAAATCTAACTTCAAATTTTGTAATAATTGCAAGAAAAATGGACATAAACAATTGTTATAAATTGCAGAATAAATCAAAGTCAACTGCAAATCAACAATAAGAAATTTCAGAAAAAGCAAGTATTACAGAAAATCCTAATAGTAATGGAGAGCTTCTACTTATGTCTGACTACAACTCCAAACCAGATGAGACCTAGATTTTGGATACAGCTTACACTTTTCATATTTCACCCAACTGGGAATTATTTTCAACATATAAAGAAGTTTCAAAGGGTGTTGTTATGATCGGTAACAACACACCTTGTCGGATAGCTGGTATTGGTCAGATTAGAATAATGATGTTTGATTGTAGGGTTAGAACACTTGATGTAGTGAGACGAGTTCCAGATCTAAAAAAAAAAAAAAATTTGTCTCCTTAAATACTCTTGATTTAAAAAGGTACATGTAAACAGAAGATGGAGTTATAAATGTTATCAAAGGAGCTTGTGTTGTGCTGATGGGATATAGAAAATCTCATTTATATATTTTGTACGATGATACAGAAACTTTGAGTAATCAACATTTTTGAGAATTCGGGTGAATTTAGAGTTGGCTTCTGTCCTGCTGGAGTCTAATTTGGGATTTTCTTTTAAGAGTACATCTCAGTTGAATTTTGAGATATAATTTCTGAATGTTATCAAAGGAACCCGTGTTGTGCTGATGAGACATAGAAAATCTCAGTTATATATTTTGTAAGACAATACAGAAATTTTGAATAATCAGCATATTTTGAGAACTCGAGTGAATTTAGAGTTGGCTTCTGTATCTGGAGTCTAATTTGAGATTTTCTTTTAAGAATACATCTTAGTTGAATTTTGAAGATATAAGTAAATTTTTGCTGATTTTATTAATTGTTTGAATATGGTTAAATATGTTGATTCTAACCAAGATCCTTCTTTATATGCATTCAAATTCAGTTGTGATTCTGTTACATGGCTTGTTTCAGCCTTATTTGGTGATCATTAGATTAATTTTACCCTTAGCTGGGGTAGTAAGGGTGGAGAATATTTTCATTTGGAATTGATGTAGAAGTTCGTTTGTATTTTTCATTAAAGAGTTAAAGTTTATTCCAGGTGGAGAATTTTTGAAATTTTGTTCATTGTAGTGGAATTCGAGTTAAGGTGGAGATTATTAAAATTTGAGTGTGACCCAAATTCTTTGTTGAAAATAATTGAGAGTTCTAATTAAAATACACATTACGAATTATATTTGAAATGTTGTTGTTGAATCATATTCAAATTTACTTGGCGAATTCTAATTGAATTCTACTTGGGAGCTCATTGGGAGTAGGAATTTGTGTTGGACTTGAAGAAGACATTGGAATGAAGAAAATCAAGATTTTTGGAGTAAAAGACCCGAAAGTGGACGCCGTGGCACCATGACAATTACGGCGCTGCTCTGTTTCGCCTCTTGCTCAAATTTTTCTCTTCTACTCCATTTCTAGCATTCTACTTCAACTACAACTCTATTATAAGAGTTTGGGCGTCCCCTATTTGTTCCCTATATATACTTGGCTCTTCATTATGATTTAACAGAAGTTAGAAAAAGTTAGACAAATTGTAAATACATTATATTTGTATTCTTTCATAATATTATAATAAAATCTCCATTCACTGCAAATTATTTTATTCTTGTGTTCCTGTAATCAATTACTTTATATTGCATATAATCTAGTATCATTTTCAACAAATTGGTATCGGAGCATTCCAGTCCATAACAGTCATTTTAGTTACATTATGTAAAGTAACATCCAACACCACCAAAGTGTATCGGTCCTCATGTGACCTCAAGGCAAAGGACCAAATTCACTAAACACTTGAGAGATTTTTACTAACACAAAGATAGTTACCCATGTAAAATAACCATTTTAGGTCTTTATGGCATGACAAACTTAACATTTCCTTTTGCTGCATATTTCATTGATGTATAATTAATCCCCATGCCAAACATGCCACTAATGTCGTTTGAAAGATGAAATCTTGTCATTTTCCTATGCAAGTCTCCTTTCAAGTTAAACTTTGTTGAAAAATGATATCGCCGATGAAAGTTAAAAGTGATTGAAAACTGATATGAGTCTATATTCGATTAAACTAACATAAAATATTTTTGATAATTATATTGATATGTTGAGTCTACTCCAAACTTGTTAAGAACAAGGACTTATATGGTTGTAGTCATAACTCGAAACAGTCAGCAGTGACGTGGAGGAAGCTTTTCCTCTAAGAAGGATGAGAAGAAAGTGAGGGCACGCTCAGGCTGGTAACTTGGAACAAAATGTCCAGCTCCTCTAATAGTCACAAATGTAAGATTTTGGTATTCAACTGCATAGCCTCCAACCTTAAAAACAATATAGAAATTGTTTCAGATGATATGTCTTAGTGAAATGCAGATGAAGAAAACTGAGAAACTTAACGAGTTATTTGTTACCTCGTCTCTAGAGTACCACGGGTACCATGAAGTTTTTACTGAGGGGCCGAGTTTGTGTATCGAATACTTAGTTGTTGTTACAGGCACTGTTTCGTCCATGTCTCCGCTGCAAATGCACATGTTTTTAGAGATTAAGCCTTCTGTTGAATATACAGAAAAAATTTCTCTGAACTCAGCAACTTCAAACTATTAGACGATGTGGAAGAGATCATCCATAGTTACCCATAGAGCCAAATGCTAATGCCACTACCCATCAGCTCCTTAATGGTAGGCAATACTGTTTATGGCATGTCCTTCCACTTATTGCCTACATCGAAACTGTAAACAGATTGATCAACAAAAGGAAAATTCTAAGGCAATTTTGAAATGAATGATATTCAATATTAGAATTGTAGTACTCGCAAGATTCCCATGGTCCAGGAATTCCAGTGACATTGGCATGAAGGGCATTTTGCACTTCAGGAGTGTTTAAGTAGCTCTAGTCATAATTATCCGAGCATGGATCAAATCCAGATATCTGTTTTTACATTAAATAAAAGGAGATCAAATCACTATCCATAGTCGAGGAAGAGAATCTCTGTGATATTTTCCTGATTTTTGTGTTCTGTCTGGTTTATAGTTTCCAAGGATACTGAAGAATGAGTAACTGAAGTGTATTGAGGGAATGTTTGAAGATAGAACACAAGGGAGCATAAATGTTATACATGAAGATGTTCCCTCTAGCCTCATCTGCTTGATCAATGTATCCATTACAAATTTCTGATATGGAAGAAAAATTGCAATACGAGACAATTCCATCATGAAGTTCATCTGATATGAGAGCATGTGACCAGAGATACTCATATGAACCTCTGAGCTCATCTTCAAAATCGATAAATGCATTCCCAATCCGAAAAAATCATGCCACGTCCATGTTAGAATTCTTTATAAAAAGCTTAGCCTTTTCTTACATATCAAATCACATTTGGTGCAGTATTGGATAGGAAACTGAACAGTAAATTAATTTTATTTCTTAGTATTTCCCTGTCCATTTCTCCTTACCCAACGTCCATAGTATACTGTATACACTGAAAAGTAAATTCTGTGGGATGATAATCTGTACTTACTAAAATTCGTTTTAAATTAATGGCAGTCTAATTTGTGATTTTGTTGTTAAGAATTAGATCAACAAGTTGAGGCACATAATGACCGGCATAACTCTCTCCAGCTATGAAGAAATCTCTGGCTTTGTACTCTGGAAATCTTTCCAACCAATTTAGTAGAAAGGTATAAGAATCTGCTGCAGTTTGTGTTGAGGATCCTCTGCCTTAATCTAAGGCCTTCCATATGTGCATCCATTGAACCTAAATTATAGGAGCTTGTTTAGCTAATTCTTTCCATTAATTTTGTAATCATCATTTATGTGAAATCTGTAATTGAGTATATATATATATGAAAGGATCTCACCACTAAAGGTGTGGTGGTTTTTCAAACATTCTCATGGTATCATTATGTTATTTCTTTTTTAATTAAAAAAGGACAGCTTTATCTTACTTCTTTATTGCCATCTCCTACACTGTGTGATACATGTCAACTTGCGAAGAATCACCGTTTGCCTTATTCTCGTAATGAACATAGATCGTCCCATGTTTTAGATCTTATTCATTGTGACATCTGGGGTCCTTCCCCCGTAAAATCAAATTTGGGTTTTTCGTACTATGTCTTATTCATTGATGATTATTCTCGTTTTACTTGGATTTATCCATTGAAATTAAAATCTGACTTCTATGATACTTTTATTCATTTTCAAAAATTTGTGGAAAATCAACATTCTGCTCATATCAAAATTTTTCAAAGTTACGGTGGTGCAAAATTTACTAGCAACTGCTTTAAAGCCCATCTTCGTATCTCTGCCATCCATCATCAACTCTTTTGTCCATATACTCCTGCCCAAAACGGTCGCGCAGAAAGAAAACATCGTCATGTGACTGAGACCGGCTTGGCCTTGCTTTTCCATTCCCACACTTCCCCTCGCTTCTGAGTTGACGCTTTTAGCACTGCAGCTTATATCATTAACCGATTGCCCACACCACTCCTTGGAGGTAAGTCCCCCTTTGAGCTTCTATATGGTTCCATTCCAAATTATGAAAATTTTCATCCATTTGGTTGTCGTGTTTATCCTTGTTTACGTGATTATATGCCTAACAAATTTTCCCCTCATAGTATTCCTTGCATTTGTTTGGGTTACAGCTCATCTTACAAAAGTTTTCGTTGTCTTNATTATGAAAATTTTCATCCATTTGGTTGTCGTGTTTATCCTTGTTTACGTGATTATATGCCTAACAAATTTTCCCCTCATAGTATTCCTTGCATTTGTTTGGGTTACAGCTCATCTTACAAAAGTTTTCGTTGTCTTGGCCCTACCACCTCTAAGCTATATATCACCCGCCATGCTCAATTTGATGAGACTCACTTTCCCTTCCTCGATACCTCCCAAGCTCAATCCATATCCTCCCTCCAATTTTCCAATTTTCTGGAACCCAGTCTTCCCTCTACAAATATGCTACCATCTTCCCCTGCGCCTCATTCCCGACACATTACACAATCCAAATCTAACCCGTGCGGTATCTGTACTGATCCAGTGGATGAGTCTTTGCAGGTCAATGATTCTCTTACAGGTCCATCTCTGCCGCACTTGAATCCTAGCCCTACTTCTCTTGAGCTCCCCACTGAGCTGCCTGCTCTATTCGGATGGCTTCTCATCCCATGCTTATACGAGCCAAAGCTGGTATTTTCAAAACTCGCCACCCAGCAAATCTTGCTCTCTCGAGTTCCTCTGGTCTTCTCTTTACTCTGCTTGCATCCATTGAGCCCAAAGGATTCAAATCTGCTACTAAGAATCCTGCTTGGCTTGCTACCATAGATGAAGAAGTTCAAGCCTTGCAAACTAATCGCACCTGGATCTTGGTTCCTCGACCTACCAACACCAACATTGTGGGTTCCAAATGGGTGTTTCAGACCAAATACTTTCCCGATGGATCTATCGAGCGTCTTAAGGCTCGCCTTGTTGCCAAAGGCTAGACACAGGTACCTGGTCTCGACTACACTGACACTTTTAGCCCTGTTATCAAGGCTACCACTGTCCGTGTTGTTCTCTCTCTTGCTGTGACCAACAAATGGCCTCTCCGCCAACTTGATGTCAAGAATGCATTTCTCAATGGTCATCTTACTGACCATGTCTATATGGAGTAGCCTCCAGGGTATATTGACCCTCGCTTCCCTAATCATGTCTGTTAGTTGAAGAAAGCTCTTTATGGCCTCAAACAGGCTCCTCGTGCCTGGTTTCAGCGGTTCAGCTCTTTTCTCATTCAAGTTGGTTTTTATTGCAGTCGTGCAGACACATCACTCTTTGTCTTTCACAGGCAGTTGATATTATTTATCTGCTTTTCTATGTTGATGACATCATTATTACCGGCAACAACTCATCCCTTCTTGACAACTTTACTCGTAAGCTTAATTGTAAGTTTGCTACCAAGGATTTGGGTTCTCTCGATTATTTTCTTGGTTTGGAAGCTACATCCACCCCTGATGGTCTCATTATCAGTCAGTTGAAATATGCATGGGACATCCTCACGCGAGCTCAATTACTTGACAGCAAGCCTGTTCACACCCCCATGGTTGTTTTTCAGCACCTGTCTTATGATGGTCCTTTGTTTTCAGATCCTACTCTTTACCGATCTCTTGTTCGTGCTCTCCAGTATTTGACTATCACTCCCGATATCGCTTATGCTGTAAATTCTGTCAGTCAATTTCTGCATTCTCCGACTGAAGACCACTTTCTTGCTGTCAAGCGCATTCTTCGTTATGTTAAGGGCACACTGCATTTTGGCCTCACTTTTCATCCCTCTGCTTCTCCTGGTGCTTTAGTTGCTTACTCTGATGCAGATTGGGCAGGATACCCTGATACTCTTCGCTCCACCTCTGGTTATTCTATTTACCTTGGCGACAACTTGGTTTCCTAGAGTACCAAAAAGCAACCTACTGTTTCTCTTTCAAGCTGTGAATCTGAGTATCATGCCCTTGCCCTCACTGCTGCTGAACTTCTTTGGCTCACGCATCTCCTTCGTGACCTCAGAATTTCTCTTCCACAGCAGCCTCTTCTCCTATGTGACAACAAAAGTGGAATTTTTCTGAGCTCCAACCCCATCTCTCACAAACGGGCCAAGCATGTTGAGTTAGACTACCACTTTCTTCGTGAACTTGTTGTTGCTGGTAAACTTCGCACCCAGTATGTGCCCTCTCACTTACAGGTTGCTGATATCTTCACCAAAAGTGTGCCTCGGCATCTCTTTCAATTTTTTCGCTCCAAGCTCCACGTCTGTTCGAATTCGACGCTCAGCTTGCGGGGGGGTGTTGAGGATCCTCTACCTTAATCTAAGGCCTTCCATATGTGCATCCATTGAACCTAAATTATAGGAGCTTGTTTAGCTAATTCTTTCCATTAATTTTGTAATCATCATTTATGTGAAATCTGTAA
>CAIGRP010039068.1:0-12045 GCA_903798385.1 Fraxinus cuspidata
ATACTAAAATCTTAATAGATTCTGGAGCAGATCAAAATTGCATTAGGGAATGACTTATCCCTACAAAATATTTTGAAAAAAAAAACTACTGAACGACTCTGTGGAGCCAGTGGTAAAAAAACTCAATATTCAGTATAAACTTTCAAAATATTTTATAGGGATAAGTCATTCCCTAATGCAATTTTGATCTGCTCCAGAATCTATTAAGACTCTAGTGTGAAGTTTGAATTATTTATTGACAACAATAGTCATGTTGCAATACCTTGGAGCAAATTATTCCTGTCAAAAATCAAATTGTTTCTATCAATTTACTTTCAAAGGAATCTATTCGTGCTCATGAAAGAAATTTCAATATATTCATACTGGTCTAGACATTCATGCTCTTATAACTTTAAGAGATAAAAGACTTTTAAAGTTTGAACATTCACTACTGTCCATGTTTGAGTCTAATCTCGAGAGTGGTCCAGTATTTTCAAATTGTTATTCAAATTTTAAAATTGGCCTTCAAGATGTAGCTATTCTCAACGCTCTTAATCTTCGAATTCGAACTAAAAACTTTGATGTTAATGATCGTTCAAAAGCTTTTGCTTTAATATACATAGTATATTACAAACTTTTAAACACTCAACTCGATAATTGTGCCTTTAGATCTTCTCTGAGAGATGAAAGTCTTTTAGTTGAAGTCAATCCACTTCATTCAAATATCATGATTCCCAAACGAATTCCGTGGAATCTTCAAGCAAGAGGTCTAGAATGAGATTTTGACAATGAGCAAAATCATATCCCAACTCCTGTTAAAAGAAATTAGGAACAAATTATTCATTTCCCCGATGGTAACGTAGAGTTATCTTTGATAAATCATCAAGATCTCCTTGATAAAAAGCTAATTAGGCCAAGCAAATCACCTTGGAACTGTTCAGCTTTTTATGTCAATAATTCTGCTGAGATTGGATGGGGGTGTTCCTCGTTTATTTATCAATTATAAACCTCTCAATTCTGTTATTCAATGGATAAGATATCCATTACCTCAAAAGAAAAATCTATTAAATAGATTATTCAAAGATGTTATCTTCTCAAAATTTGATATGAAATCAGGATTCTGGCAAATTCAAATAAAAGAAGAAGACAGATTCAAAATCGCTTTCAATGTTCCTTTCGGTCAATATGAATGGAATGTCATGCCATTCGATCTAAAAAATACTCCTTTTGAATTTCAAAAAATTATGAATGACATTTTCAATTCATTTCAAAATTTCGTTATTATTTATATTGATGATGTTTTAATCTTTTTCAGAAAGTTTGGAACAACATTTCAAGCATCTACAATACGATTCAATTAGGTACAATTACACCAATTCAAAGAAGTCTTGATTGCACTGGTAAATTTCCTGATGAAATCCTAGACAAAAATAGTCTTCAAAGATTCCGTGGTTGTGTCAATTACGTAGGAGACTTTATTAAAGATATCAGAATCCTATGTGCCCCCTTTTCAAAAGACTGCAAAAGAAACCTGATCCTTGGAGTCAAGAGTGAACCTTAGCCGTTCAAAAAATAAAAAAAAGCCATCAAAAGCATTTTGTGTCTATCAATACTTGACCCTACTGCCTCTATTATAGTTGAGATAGATGCGTCAGATTTAGGGTGTGGTGTTGTCCTCAAACATGTTCTTTTCAAATTCAAGCCAAGAACAAGTAGTGAAATTCTACGCAGGAGTTTGGACTGGTCCTCAAAAGAAATACTCTACTATCAAAAAAGAGATTCTTGTAATCGTCATTGTGATTTCAAACTTTCAAGATGATTTGATCAATGAAAATTTTATTTTAAAAACAGATTGTAAAGTTTCAAAAGATATCTTGCAAAAAGACTTAAAAAACCTTGTTTCATAACAAATTTTCGCAAGATGGCAAGCAATTATTTCTTGCTTTGATTTTCAAATTCTATATATACAAGGTTCATCAAACTTTCTTGCAGACTTTCTCATAAGAGAATTTTTACACAACAAAGTGAGTGAGAGATGAGTTCTTCTCAAAAAATGAAAAACAAGAAAAAGATTCAGATTCCCCTTAATACAATAGATGATTACATTCAAAATTCTCATGGAGGATCTAAAGAAGTATCCTCTAATTCTCAAAATACCACACTTACCTCAAAAACATTTCAAAAACCTATTCAAACAGTCCCAGAAAACAAACCCTCAAATTACCGAAAAGCTCTTCAAAATGGTTCTGGTAATATCCCGAAAATCAACCCTCAAAAATCCTTCGCCTATTTTACAAAATCAATTCATTTGCCCATGTTTGAAATGGAAACCTCTTGGGCTCAAAGATGTTCCCTAGAAAAAGGTCTTCAAGATCTCTTTCCCCCAAATTTCCATTTTCTTCCGACAAATATAAAAAAATCTCGTGAGTACTACAAAGCTATCATCATCAAAACATGATCAGTTATTGATTTTTCAAAGCATATTGATTTTTCAAAAATTTCTATCGAAAGGGTATGATCTTACGAAAACTGGAGACTGCACCATTGGGAAGACAAGCAAATGAATATTTCAAAAACAGATTCATTCGAATCAAAATTTAATTACTTGGACTACAAAGAAGCGTGGTTCAATGTTTTCTTCTTTAAACCAATGACGGTTTATTCCTTTTAATCAAAATTGCATATCCAATTTTTCAAAATGGTTTTAAAATTGGTTCGGATTTTTTGGACTTGACGAAATGATTTTGCCCAGTCTTACTTGTCAAAGATTCGAATATTTCAAAAGGGAGGCAAAAACATTTTTAAAGCCTCAAGAAAATCTTTTGTTTGAATTTGCCCATAATCTCAAAGTTTTATGGATTTTATGTTAGGATTTCCACTTAATTCAAAATCAAAATCCGCCAGAATACAAAGAATATTACGTCAAAAGAATTGTCCAACGTTTCAAAGTAAAACGGTGGTCAAAATTCCATGAAATAAATCGTTGTCCCAAAGAAGTTAATTCACGGATTCAAGAACAAAGAAATCTCGATGTTCTAAAATTATCTCAAAAGGAATTTGACAAAAATGCTAATTTCCTTGCCGAGAAATTTAGACTTTTAACAATGTTCAATCAGTGTTCCACTTCGGAAGAACTTTATGAATATATTGAAATTTCTTTCTATGAGCAAGAATAGATTCCTTTGAAAGTAAATTTATAGAAACAATTTGATTTTTGACAGGAATAATTTGCTCCAAGGTTTTGATAACATAACTTTGAGTAAAATCGAATTTTCCTATCTCATAGATAGAACTTCTTGTCTATCTCTGGGATAGTCCAATTTTGAAGTTTTTGTTCAATTTGAGCTATTTGAAACTCTTTTGAATTAATATTATTTGAAACATTTGAAATATCATTCGATGCAGATGCAAATGCACTATCTTGATCAATTTCTTTATTATTATTTTGAAAATAATTTGATATATTATTATTTTCTTCTTTTGAACTTCCATCTTTAGTAAATCAATTAGATAAAAAAGACATAATCGAATGATGCAAAAAAAAAAAAAAGATTAATCTTACTACTGTAGACACAATACTACAGGCTAGACCGATACTTCACCAATGCCTAGGGACCACCCTAAACGTCTACAACGACTCACACGGGCTGACCAAATCTTTATTCAGTAAATATCCATGGCTACACGAGTTTTACCTTTGACACAGCAACAGTAGTTTGATATAATAATAATAATAATAATAAACATTTATATGTAGCATTTATTTGCATAAAGGAGGAGTTGAGAATTTTTTAAATTATTGAAAATTCCTTTTCTTGTTGACAAATTTCCTTGAGTAATAATCCTAAGCATACTATCCCCGCCGACTCCGACCGCACACTTTCTGCCCGCAATCTTCACTTCTGAATTTTATTCGAAATTCCTTTTCTTAATCCATTTCTAACCCATAAATTAACTTCAATTTTCTTATAATAGAGCTTATATACATATTAATGGCGGCGGCGACAAATAATTTACTGAATGTGGAGGAGCCGCCATCGTGGGGTTCGCGAAACGTGGAATGCTTCGAGAAATTAGAGCAGATTGGTGAAGGAACCTATGGGTAAGATTTTTTTTTTCGAGTTAATTAATAGGGAAAAGGCGAATTATTTTGTAATTTGTTTAATTCGTTTATTATGAAAGTTTACAAAGTTTGTTTAATCTGGCGTTGCTAATTTTATTTATCTGCGTACTGGGTAGTGTACTGTTTATTTTTTATTTTTTAATTTTTTTGGGGGGTTGGTTTTGTGTAGTGTTTGGAAATTTATCTTTTTCTGATTTCTATGTTATACTGGCTTACAACAACTGTTTGAATCTTTATATTTTATCTTTAATGTTGCATTCGTTTGAGAGTAATAAATAGAAGGGAAGGGAAGAAACGGCTCCATAATTCGATGAATTGGTTTTCAATTTGTAACTATGCTACTCTGGTTTTATTAGGGTTGGTACATTGTTAAATGTCTTGCTGACTTTTCATAATTATACTGTTGCCTTTCGGGTGTGGAAATTTAACTGGATTTGTTTCTATGTGAATGGTTTATAAGTTGAACATTACTGTTGAGTTGGTTATTCCCTTTGGTATGTTAATTAGTAGATTGGGAGATATTTTGCAAAGATCTCTGAGAATAATAATCACAAAAGTTGCTACCCGTAAGGCAATAAGAATTTATTGGGTTTGTGGAATGCAGCAATTTAAAGCTTTCTCGTCTCCGTAATCCCAGATATGAAGATTTTTGTATTTTTTTTAATTTTTCAACTTGTTTGTTGGCAAGTAGTCCGTGATACTCCTACATTTTCATGAGTGTCCATGCATGTTGTTCACACATCCATTTGATTTTGTAGTATTTACCTCTCTTATTCACAAAAATAGATGTCTTAGGACTGCAGAGGGCTTTAATTGGAAGGAAAACAATGGCACGTGCTTACAGTATGAAAACACATACATTAAATGTGGATAAAGCATTCAGAATAAGTTTCTAATTAGTATTTCAATCGATTGAGTACAACTTTCTATAACAAACTATAAAGTATTCTGGCTCTTACTTTATTAAGGAGCAAGGACAAAATTCCCGAGACAACAAGAGTCTTCTTGCAAGTGATATATTTTAGCTGGGTTAAATGCCAAATATCTCACAGGAAAATATGTAGGAAAATTGGAATTACGTGCTTTTCTATCTTGAGAAATAGAAAATCATATTTTATTTCGAACTTATTGTACATGGAGATTGACTATATAGGAAGTTCCAATAATGAGAATATATCTGGTTTCTTTGCTGATATGCATGCTTTTGTTTTATTTTCAACTTTTTTTGCAGTCAAGTTTACATGGCTAGAGAAAAAAGAACTGGAGAAATTGTTGCTTTAAAAAAGATACGCATGGATAATGAAAAAGAAGGGGTAAGTGATCATTGTAATAACAGGGATTTATACATGCAATCTGAACTGCAAAGAGCCCCTTTTCGCATAAGTGGCACATTTTTTATAATAAAAAGTCTGAGGAACATTGCTTTTTACTGCAGTTCCCTATAACTGCAATCCGAGAAATTAAAATTCTAAAGAAGCTGCAGCATGAGAATGTTATCAAGTTGAAAGAGATAGTGACATCTCCTGGTACTATGTTAACCCACTTGCATCTGTAGTCTCTTTTTCCCTGCGCATTATGATGATGTTGCATTCATTGGTTACAATATCCTTGGGAATACAGATGGTAATAAGTACAAGGGCAACATTTACATGGTTTTTGAGTATATGGACCATGATTTGACTGGCCTCGCTGATCGTCCTGGATTGAGATTTACGATTCCACAGATTAAAGTACTGTAAGCTTACCCTACATATGCATATGTCAAAGTTTAATTATATTCAGTATTAACCCCTAAAAGGTTTGCTAAAAATATACCTTTACAGTGTTATATGAAGCAACTGCTTACTGGTCTTCATTACTGTCACGTCAATCAAGTGCTTCACAGGGACATCAAAGGTTATTTTGGTTCCATTTCCTGCTTATTCAATTTTTACTCTGTTGAAGTGAAGCTAATCTTCGAGATAGCATTTTGCAGGCTCCAATCTTCTCATAGACAACGAAGGAAATTTGAAGCTTGCAGATTTTGGGCTAGCACGATCATTTTCGAGTGACCACAATGCTAATCTTACTAATCGTGTCATTACTTTGTGGTACAGGTAAAAATTTTATCCATCCTTCCCTTTCTTCACAGGATTACCAGACAAGAAATTCTTAATATACTTCATACCCGAGTTTATATTTCCTTCAAATGGCGATCTTTGAGACTCTCTCTATTTCAAACCATTGATCACCCAGGCCTCCAGAGTTGCTTCTTGGAGCTACGAAATATGGTCCAGCTGTTGACATGTGGTCTGTTGGTTGCATCTTCGCTGAACTTTTGAATGGGAAACCAATCTTACCTGGAAAAAATGAGGTTAGGACTCTGCTGCATATATTTAATTCTTATTTTTTGATAAGTCCAATAGCTACAGTATAAGACTGTACATGAATTCATAATTTTTATCTCATGCTATTGTTGTTGTTGGTATGAGTGGATGGGTGTGTGCTATAGCATTCATTTCTTGAACTGCTGCCGTTATATAGCTTTTTGTGATTTCTTTATAAGATTAAAAATTTGAATGTAGTATAGAGAAAGGACTGAAAATGTGGTTAAGGATGTGCAAGAAGATACATGTGGGTATCAGTTCTTGATTTGTTTGCCTACTGTGTGAGATTTATTGTGTTTATAATTGGTTTTTATGTTAGATCATTCAAATTTTTACCTAAGCAATTAGATAATACATGCCAGGCTATAGAGACGGTGGGAACCTAGAGATTGAAAATTATTCTTGCTCTGTTTTTTTCCTTCTTAGGGCCATAGGAGGAAGATAAGATACTTTGCTGCACTCATTGCTTCTCTCCCACCTTCGACTAAGATAGTTACTAGCTATCCAAAAATTCATCCTCTAACGAGCACAGAGTCCTATGGGAGCATGTTAGTTTATGTTAGTTTGTTTCTTTTTTGCAGTTGAGATTCTGACTGTACCTAAGCTAGCTAGACCATCTATTGACTTTGAATCTCTGGTAGTGTTCAAATTTCAAACACTATCTGTTGGAGGAGAATTAAAACCATTCAGTACAGAATAAATCCAACAACAGATATTCCGCTCTAACTCTGAGTGATTTTCATGATCAGTTTAGTAGATTTATGAAGTTTTAGAAATTTTGGAATGTGTAATACCAAATTCTCTGCCCTCTTGCTGGCTTGTGAAGTCATGTAAATTTTATTTAAACCCTTCTGCCTGTGTTCATTTTTAACTTTTTGGTTTTTATTCCAATTTTCTGCCCCTCCTATGCAGGTGTAGTTTATTGATATATTCTAGAAACTCTTTATCAGCAATATGAAGTGGCCACTATTCTTTCTTTATACTACATAAATGTGCATTCCATTATAATCTAGTTTCGTATGTTTTGATAATTTTAATTATGTCATATTCCAAAGCATGGATTCGGATACGTAATTCAAATACGATATAATACGGGTACATTGATACAGCTTTTAATAAACACCTTGGACCCACTTCAAAAAACTAAGTCATGCCTCAACAAACACAAATGTTAGAGGCTGACCCACCAGCTCTCCAACATATGTCGGTCAACACCCGCCGTCATCAAGGAACATTATGATTACACTCTGAAAAAGGGGCTCAGATTTCTGACAATAATGTCATCAGCTTGAACCCCACCAATCCCTAATTAACAAATGGCGCCTTTGAGGTAAGCACATCCATTTCCACCAATCAAGAAGCTACAATGATGAAGCCTAATAGCTAGACAGTCATTCTTATCATATCTAGGACCTAGGGGTATAATGGTCCCCTCAAACGGATATGAAAAATGTATTCTCTGCAATACACCCTAAATTTCATTCAATAAAAATTAGCCTTTAATTTTCCTAAATTCTCACCATTACTCTACCAACATTCTACTAAGTTGATAAGAATTTGCAAATATTAAAACAAAAGTCCGTCAATAAAAATAAAATAAAATATCAAAATATTTTATCTTAACCCGTAATTATCCTAACTTCATTTTCTCATCAACGTTTTCATTATCATTAAAAATTACTCTCCAATTGTGGCTCATCTAATAATAGATTAGCAATTTCAAGTAGCCCGAATCTTCAAAAGTATCCGACAATGTTCCACGTCTTTTGAATAAATAATTAAATTTCTTGAAAAAATTATCAAAGACGCAGATTGTTGTGAATGAAAATAATTCTTCAGCTCATTGTGGAGTTATATTATATCTTCTCATAGAATACACAAAAGAGTAGGCTCTCCTTGTTATTTAATAAATATTATATATTTTCAATAATTGATAATAACAACAGTTATTTATTAAGTAAACAAACTTACATCGATTGCCAATGATAATATAATGAGTTCTAAAAGAGTTTAAAATCAATGAACTCTTCTTCACGTGTCTTGAGGAGTTCGATATGTGTCGAAAATTTAAAAAATATAAAATAATAAAAAAACATGTATCTGGTACGTATCAGAGTGTTTCCAAGTGTATTCAAGCTTGGGTACATATCGAATATAGGTACACAATAAGTTTACAAGTGTACGTGTGCTTCTTTGCTTTCAACCAGTGATTTCATGCCGTTATATATAAGGAAAAGAACAAGAAGGCATAGAATATCTAAAAAGAAGTGATAGTCTATTGCTCCATTCATTCTCTCCCAAAGGCAGGAATGCTCGGTTTTAAAACTAGTCAGTGTCGTGGATAAATATGCTGATGAGGACAGAGTAAACATTTTTTCTATGAGATTGTTTCGAGAATTGTGCAACCTCGTGCTTGGCCTTTATTAATTAGTTTTTGGACCTATTGACAATGTTCTTCAGTCATTTCATTTGGTGCCAACTGAAGAGATTTTTTGAAGAGATTTTTGTGTACCCATGATAAAAGTTTGTATGCTATTTGATTGGAGCTTCTTACTAGTGAGAGAGAATTAGTCTACTTGAAGTGTTAGGTTGAGCAGATATATCATATAATCTTAACCTATAGGTAAATGTTCTTGCCAGAGTAATTTTTCAAAATTGTGGAAGTTAAATTAGAACATTGTCGGTGGACATTTATAATTGTTCATTAATCCCCGCTTCCTTTTGTACCTTCCAAAGTTCCATTAAGAATAACCTTGTTTTTTCTTTTTTTTTTCCTTCCCCATTTTCAAGCCTGAACAATTGAATAGGATATTTGAGCTTTGTGGAACTCCCGATGAGATTAATTGGCCTGGTGTTTCCAAGATCCCCTGGTATAACAAATTCAAGCCAGCACGACCTTTGAAGAGACGAGTCCGTGAAGTCTTTAGACAGTTAAGCATCTGGAACTGAAGTTATGGAATTCTAGTTCTTGTTTGATGAAACTTCGTTAAAATTTTATCCAACTTTTCAACCGGTCAAACTTCATTTGAACTACACATTTTATGGGACCTACAACTTTTCTCAACTTTTTAATTACACATTTCATCGACTTTTATCAAAATCTGATAAAACTTTTGTAGAAACCTTTGTCAAACAACCCCTTAGTATATGGTAATGCAATTTCTGTAATGCATGATGTTGATGTGCTGTTTATTTATTTGCTATGCAGTTTTGACCGCAATGCTCTGGAATTATTAGAGAAAATGCTTGCGCTTGATCCATCTCAGGTATCTCTCTTATCCGATATGAATTCTCATGTCCTGAAATCTGATCTCTCCAGTTAGGCACACATTTCTTGCTACTGCTGCTGTTGATATTATATTGACTGTTTTAATTACCATGTTAACTGAATGATTTGCATCAGTTATGGAATAACCACTTGAATGACATTTAGTGCATAATGGGATTATGCTTGGTATAGATATTGACGCATTTGATTTTTTATCCTTTTTTGTCAGACACTTCATGTATTAAACAATTTTCTTTTCTGGAAAAGGCCTTAAAAATAGACGGTTGTGCGAGGCACACATCGAGGGACATCTATATAATTTGAAACGAGAGGGGGAGTCATTGTACTATTCAGTTACCTCATGATTTTCTGGAATGTTACCTCATGAATGTCCTTGTAATTGTCTCTACAAGTTGTTAAGATATTTAATATGTATGTGAAATATTATTGATTGTCCTATCAAGTAAGAGTGCTGTGATAATCAGTAAAGTTAAGGGTAGAGGAAGAAAAGAGACATTTTTGTGGAATGTGGTTGTAAAGAGAGAGACTTAATAGCCCATGGCCTGAACATACAATATGGCTACATATAGAGCAAGTTTGTCATTAGCAGAGCATACATGAAAATAGTCGCTCCGTAAGTTTGCTTAATCGTGTTCTGTTAGTTTTTATCCAAAAACCCCTGTAATTTCATATGAACTTAATATTAGCGTATTCATTTTGGATTGTTTTCAACTAAAGGAATTTTCTTGTGCCTCAAAAGATCGAAGAATCAAGTTGGCTATCACTTATAAATTATTTAACTACATAGAGAACCTCAGTTGCTTGTACTATTTTCTAACTCATCTTAACGTGCAAAAGTTGGCAATACAAATGGTTACGTTTATCCACCTGTTATTTAGATTCTTGTTCATTAATTTTCTCTCTGCTTCCAATGAACCTCAAAGATTTATCATTTTGTGTAGCTACTATTTTCCTATCATTCCATTGAATTACTATGAGAAAAGTGAATGAGCAAATGTTCTTTGAAAAACAGTTGTCTGTAATTTAACTGCTTTCAATTTTTTTGTGAAGAGAATATCTGCGAAGGATGCTCTAGATGCTGAATATTTCTGGACTGATCCCTTGCCTTGCGATCCGAAAAGGTACGTATAATAATAATATCCCAAATTGTTTCTTTAAATTCGATGGTCAAGGTTAGATAGCATTTTCGTATCAATCGTCTGTTTGGTTAGCCTTTGGAGTTTGGTTATTTCTTTTGTCTTCACATGCATATTGTTTTTAGTGAAAACTCCCAAAGCTTCTCTAGAAATAGCTATAATTGTATTTGCGCGAAAACTTGCTAGATACTTTTTCTTTAGTCATGTGACCAACTGTTCCTCGAATACACAGTTTGCCTAAGTATGAATCCTCGCACGAGTTTCAAACAAAGAAGAAAAGACAGCAACAGCGGCAAAATGAAGAAATGGCGAAAAGACAGAAGTTGCAGCATCCACAGCAGCATTCTCGCTTGCCTCCTATCCAACAATCTGGGCAACCTCATCCTCAACATTGGACGGGACCTAATCATCCAATGAACAACTTGCAGCCTTCACTGCCTACAGGTCCTGGTCATCATCAGTATGGAAAGCCTCAAGGTCCACCTGGAGGGCCTAATAGATACCCTCCAGGTGGGAACCCGGGTGGGTATTATCAAGATCGCGGGGGTCAGACTGGGGGTTATAATAGTGGACAATATCCACCTCAGGGTCGAGGAGCACCGTATCCGGGTGCTTCAAATGGTCCTCGAGGAGCTTCTGGTGGATATGGAGCTCCGAATTATCCCCCGAGTGGTCAATATGGAGCTGGTGGCCGAGGCCCAAATCCTGTGGGCAGTAACCGGAACCAGCAGTATGGCTGGCCACAACAGTAAACTCGAGATTCTAAATTGTTAGTGGCCGCTCAAAGCGTAGAATAGGAAGAATCAGCTCACCTTCAATGCAGGTGGAGTTCTGCAAATGTTTAGCTACCAAATTAGGAACTTGTTGCTAGACATGTATAGCTGTGTTTTTGCTCTCATTGTTTGATGAAGTTCATCAAATTGAGGGTTCTATTTTCTGTGAGGAATTCAAATTTTTGATGCTCAGACCTTAATAGACTGATTCTTCATTCGTTTTTTCTTTTTAATTTTCTTACAGTAATTTATGTGGATACCGTGGCTTACAAGATGACATTCCATCCTACAGTTAAAATACATCCGATACCTTTATGACATGTTCGGTAAAATTGATCGAGTGTGATGATATATATATTGTGCAAAGCCATATTACGAA
>CAIGRP010039075.1:0-14619 GCA_903798385.1 Fraxinus cuspidata
GTCGTAAATTTGAGTTGAAGGTGGTGGTAGTGGTGCATTGGAGGTGGTGGTGGTAATGTTTGGTGGTGGATTGTGGTGCTTATTCGTGGTGTAAGCGGATTTGTTTGTTGTGACTATTTGTGACCAAATATGTGTTTATTGTAACCGATTATGACAAATTCTGTATTAATTGTAATCGATTGTGACAAATTCTGAGTTAATTGTGACTGGTTGTGACTTAATCACATACCGTCACAATTAAGATTAACTTGGTCACAGACAGTCATACTGAATACAAATTTGGTAACAATTAGTCACGAATGACACATCAGTGACTTGATATTTTTAATTTTTGAAAATTTTTTGCAAGGTAGAGGTGGGGTAGGTTGATCCATAGATTGAGGGTGTGATTTCTAGTTTTAAATTTTTGGAAATTTTTTGGAAGGTGGGGTGTGGTGGGTTCGTGGGGGTGGTGTAATTTTCAGATTTGAATTTCTGAAAATTTTTTGTGGGGTGAGGTAGGGATAATTAATTATATATTATATATTTATTTGGAATTAATACCTGAATTTTGAAATTATTTAATAAGTTTGTTAATTTTAAAATGTGATTTTAATATGTAGGATTTATGTATTGTTCCCTTTTTATTTTCAATCATTGTACATGTATGTATAATATTATAGAGAAAGTGATGTACAAATAGCATAATTTTAAATTTTTTGCTCACAAATTACTATGGTACTAATTCTAATTTTATTTTTACTACCCACCCTTTTTAATTTTAAAAATACATTTAGTCCTTGTTTGATTCCTATTTTTTCAAAAATATATTTCTTTCTTTTCTTTTAAATTATACATTTTTCAATAAAATAATATTGTATGCAAACCTAAAAATTAACCTTATTTTCTAACCATACATTTTTCATCAATCCAAAAATATATACTTACCCTTTTAATTAGGCTCAAATAGATGATTAATTTTTTGAAAAGCTAAATAAAACAAATTAGCTTGATTTATAGAACCACCACCAAAATGACATCTCCTAATTCTTTCCAAATAAAAAGTCACAAAATCCTTCTTCTATTGGACTCACAAAAATAACGTCGTACTATCGTCATTGAGTGAATCTAAAATATAAAGAAATCATAATTTCAGTATTAACTCTTAATAGAGCAACTGCAACAAGAGGGGACAAGTGGCTTATGGTTTCTCAATATTGTGTTGCGGTGATTTCTACTCCAAGTTATTCATCACCAAGGTACTATTAGATTATTTTTGTAAAAATGGAATTTATATGTTGGTAAGATGAGGGATTGGTAAAACAATTGATGATAGAGGTGGCACTGATGGATGAATAGGAGGCAGTGGTGGAATGACTGGCGGTGATGGTTGAACAAGCAAAAGAATTAGTGGTGGAAGTATATGAGCAGGTATTGGCGATGGGGATTAACAACAATTGAAATAGAGGAAGAAAGAAAAATCGTCCGTGTCCATTTACAAATGTTACAGACCTATTTATATACAAACCCATATCTATACATGGTAAACCTAGCAAATCAAGGAGTAATAAAATAAGAAATATAAAGCATGTAATATACAATTAGGATCCCAAAATATTTTCTTCCTTGATTGTTAGCAAGATCTTCTCCTTTTGACATCCCTCCTCAAATTGATGATGGTTGTCAACTAGCATCAATTTGCTTACAAGATATTCACGTCGTGCAAAGGACATGGGCTTAGTGAACAAGTCATCAACTTGATTGTGGGATGAGACATGAACAAGACGGAGAACTTTATCATGAACCAATTCTCGGATGTAATGACAATCAACCTCAATGTGTTTGGTTCACTCATGATGGACAGGATTAGTGGCAATGCTAATAACACTTGTGCTATCTCCAAAAAGAGGAATAGATTCAGCACAAGTGAGATCAAGATCAAGAAGAAGTTGTCGAAGCCATACAAGTTCAAAACTAACAGAAGACATAGATCGATAGTCAGCATTAGTGGAAGATTTAGATACCCTTTCTTGCTTCTTACACTTCCATGAAATGGGTGAGGCACCTAGAAAAATACACCAACCTATCGTAAGGCGACGAGTATCAACACGCCCGGCATAATCGGCATTAGAAAATGCTTTTAGAGTGAGAGGTGTGTTGGAAGGAAAAAAGAGTCCACGATCACAAGTGCCTTTGAGATAGCGAATGATCCAATGAAGTGCTGAGAGATGATGACGCCGAGGCTGAGAAACAAATTGACTGACAACTTGAACAACAAAAGATATATCGGGACGTGTGATGGTAAGATAAATAAGACTGCCCACCAATTGCCGATTCAAAGTAGGATCAGAAATAGGTGCACCATCGTCACGTTTCAATTTCAAATTGAGTTCCATAGGAGTTGAACAAACTTTATTATCAGTCAAATTGGCTCGCTTGATCAAATCCCCAATGTACTTGTGCTGTGTGAGAAGGAGGCCATGAGAGGAATATGACACTTCCAAACCCAGAAAATAAGTAAGAGTGCTAAGATCTTTCATATGAAAAGAATCATTAAGAAACCTTTTAAACTCAAAAATTTCTCGTGGATCACTACCTGTAATGACCATATCATCCACATAAAGAAGTAGAATTATAATGCCATGAGAGGAACGACGAGTGAACAGAGAGTGATCATTAGAACTTTGTTGGAAACCAACAGAACAAATAGTAGAGTAAAATTTTTTAAACCATGCTCGCGGTGTCTGTTTAAGACCATAAAGAGATCTGTTAAGTTTGCAAACCACATTAGAATCACCAAGAGAATAGACATGGAGACACTCCATATAAATAGTTTCCTTCAAATGTCCATGAAGAAAAGCATTTTTGACATCTAATTGATATAATGGCCACTGTTTGCATGATGCAATAGCAAGAAGAGTTCGAACTGTGGTCATCTTGGCAACGGGGGCAAATGTTTCTTCATAATCAATCCCATATTCTTGCTTGTAGCCTTGAGCTACCAAACGGGCTTTGTAGCGGTATAGAGTACCATCAGGCTTGACCTTAATAGTATACACCCATTTGCTGCCTATGACAGAAGTATTATAAGGCCACGAGACTAAATCCTAAATATGATTCGCAGTCAATGCCGCTAGTTCTTCATCCATTGCCTTTTTCCTACATGCTTGTCATATTGCCTGCTTATAGGTAGAACGAATCTTGACAGAATTTAGATTTGTGAAAAGAGTTAAACGGTCAGGTGGCTTACTAAAATTTACACGAGTGGATCTTTTCAAATGAAGCAAAGTGGGTGGTGGTGCATCACTTGGAACATCAGTGGGAGGACCTTCAAGCTTGTGATCAGGAGGTGGCATAACATGCTTGACAGGAACATCATTAGACGAACCAGAATTTGAAGGATCCAAAAAGTTGTATAATGTAGAAATGGAAGAATTTGGAGCTGATGTACTTAAAGGTGAAACATAAAAATACAAATTTTCAAAAAAACAAAATAAAATAAAATAAAAAATGACATTACGAGATACCCAAATGCGGTGATGTTGAGGATCATAACAAATATAACCTTTCTGTTCATCACTATAACCGATAAAAACACATTTAGCAGCCTTTGCAGATAGTTTATGCCTTTCATGTGGTGGGAGTAACACAAAGCAGACACAACCAAAAACACGAAGATGCATGTAATTTGGTGATTTATGAAAAAAGAAAAAAGAATGGAGATTGATTACTAAGTATAGGAGTAGTCTGCCTATTAATAAGATGGACAGCTGTATGAATAGCTTCTACCTAAAATTAAGATGGAACAGAAGACTCAAGTAAAAGAGTTCGAGCAATTTCCACAACATGACGGTTTTTCCGTTCCACCACTCCATTTTGTTCGGGAGTACCAGGACATGATTGTTGAGTTAAAATGCATTTTTCACTAAAGAATTGAACAAGTTCTAAAGCACAAAACTCTCCACTAGGATCTGACCGAAATATACAAAAATTTTGGCAATATTTACCACTTCAGATTTAGTACGCAAGAAATACACCCAAGTAAAACGTGTAAAATGATCAATAAATTGAGCAAAATATTTGTAACCAAGTCTAGATAAAATAGGTTAAGGTCCCCACAAATCATAATGAATAAGATCAAAAGGTGCATCAACTTCAGTAGTACTAGAAGCAAAAGGTAATTTAGCAAATTTCCCAAGAACACAACTTTGACAATATTTAAAAACATTATTCTTAACATTCAACCTATCTGGAAGAAGTTGGGATTTGAACATAGATTCTAACCGACTAGTATGTGGGTGACCCAGCCGACGATGCCAAAGATCCCAAGTATTTTCCTCATGTGAGGTGGAAGCTGATGAAGTGACGGTAAGACAAAATGGATGACTCTTTTTCTGATTGAGATCAAGATGAAAAAAATGCCCATGTTTATGCCCCTTCATGATCACTTGCCCCATTTGAAGGTCCTGCACATCACAACCATGAGAAGAAAATTTAAATAAACAATTGTGATTAGTAAGTTGTCTAACAGAAATCAAATGGCTATTAATGGAGGAACGTAAAAAGAATTAGGGAGGCAAATGGATTTTGTAGAGCTATTCGACAAACAAACTGTACCAATTCCTTGAATTGGTAATTTTTTACCATTGGCAGCAGTGACAAATTGATTTAAGGAACAAGGTTTCAAATCAACAAATGCATGTTTTTGATTAGTCATGTGGTTAAAAGCGCCTGAATCGAGAAACCAAGGAGTAGATTTAATTCCTATACTTGATAACCTAGCGACAGAAAAAACAGAAGAAAGAACACCTGAAATAGTTGATTACATTGAGTCTTGAATCATCTTTTGAATAGCCTGCGGTGTGAGAGACATTGCGGTTGTGTTTTTTGATTTCTGATCATCGCTCATAGTAACAAAAGCTGATGGACTTTGCTTATTTTTCAAAAGCCTGCACTCCAAAATGACGTGGCCTGATTTCTTACAATAATTGCATATATTCCGCTTCCAACAATGAGACTGTATATGCCCGAGTTCATTACAGTGCCTGCACCGAATATCTTCTTTGTTTTCATGCCTTTGTTTTGACTAAAATTTTACACGTAAAGCAAGAAATACAGAATCGGCTAAATTAGTTTTCGTGTCTAGCTGTGCTTGAGTCAACAAGCGTGTTTCATCGCGAATGAGTTCTCCTAATACGGATTCCATATTCAAATCACCACGATTAATTAATGTTCCCTTTGCTGTCTCAAATTCAGGTCGAAGCTTCATGAGAAATTGCATCACTCTTCCACGTTTTCTTTCTTTCTGAACTTCAGCATATGCTATAGGGGAAATCGTAGAAGAAGAAATCATGTTTTGTTCGGTTCACAACTTCAACATTTCAGTATAAAAGCTGTGAATATCTCTATCCTCTTGGCTGATGTTGGCTATTTCATATTCAAGTTCGAATTGTCGTGACTGATTCACTTGAAAATAAATTCCTTTAAGATGATTCCATATATCAGCAGCAGTCTTGAAAGATCGAAGACATAGTGCAATATCAGGTTCAACTGAGTTGAGTATCCAAGTAATAACCTCCGCATTCTTTGTTTTCCAATTGCTCTTCGCCTTCTCATCACCTTCTTCTTTCTCCGATCCATCAAGAATTCCAGATAGTCTCTTGACTTCAACAAAAACTCGAAAATGGAATTCCCAAAGCGCAAAATTTCTGCCATTGAATCTGACAGATACAATTTCGAATTTGTTTGTATCCATGGTGATTAATCAAAAGTTTTGGAAACACAAGGTTCAAGTTAGAACAGATCCTCTAAATGATAAGGACAAAAATGAAGAAAAAAATCTCAAAAGAACGTAAGCTAGAGCGTAAAAGAATTGCTCAATGCTCTGATACCATAACAACAATTAAAATAGCGGAAGAAAGGAAAAATCGTCTGTGTCCATTTACAAATGTTATAGACCTATTTATATACAAACCCATATCTATACATGGTAAACCTAGCAAATCAAGGAGTAATAAAATAGGAAATATACAGCACGAAATATACAATTAGGATCCCAAAATATTTTCTTCCTCGATTGTTGGCAAGATCTTCTCCTTTTGACAGGGTTGGAATAGGTATTAGTGGTGGCTTTGGACGTGGTGGTGGATGCTGGAGATGTTGAGGGTGGAGGTGGGATTGAGGGAGCTATAGGGGATGGAGAAAATAATTGCTCTTTTGCTTGCTAGATGGTTTATTATTCAAATAATTTATTTGGCAATATAGCTCTCTTACATTTCAATATGCTTTATATACACACCTCTACCTCCACTGTCAACACCACTTCCACAATCAATTTGTTTCAGCTCAAAATAGGGAACTTGAGAGAAATACTTGGGGTGCATGATGCTTCTTCTTATTGCTTGTCTCTAATTTAACTATAGGTTACTATAGTGTAACCTACCATACATATAATGAGATTTCATCTCTAAACATGAGATGTATTATACACACAGTGTTCATTGAACAAGTTACATGTCCAATGATTGTGACGTTGTGCACTCAAATTACATTCCATCTTTTTTATTGCACATTGTTATGCTATATAATGGTTTCGATATTAAATGATTCAGTTTAACGCTTCATCCAATTCAATTTGCTGTTTAGTCTGCCAATACCATAATGCATTAAGAGATACAGTTTGACATTAGATATTTTCTATTATTATTGCAGCCACAAACGTGATATTTTTAGGATAAAGTATGCGGCCGTTCATAATCAACGAGAAGATTTAGGATATGCCAAAAAATTCGTTCCAAAATATCACGATGACATACTTGGCTTCTCAACTATACAAGTATGGCAACCAAAAGTATATCGATCAATACAAAATTTATTTTGATATAGTTTCAAGGAGTGCGAGGAAGGCGAGGAAATCCATGAATGCCTAGAGAACATAAAAAGTCACTTTATTTTGTTGACTTCTGTTAATTATTATAATTTTTTTTTTCATATTCGTATATTGTCTAGATATATTGTCAAAATATTTTGACTTATGGGTGCTGATTACCCGAACACAATCATTTTGAGCATTTACCCATGTGAGATGGATGTTTCTGTAGTTTAACTTGAACAACTCATTGGATCATTTCTCTCATCTTCGCTTACATTTGTTTTCATTCATTTTGATTCGTTTATGTTCTTAATCTCTTGTTTTCAAATTTAGGCAGGAAACATGTATTTTTCAATTTATTTGTATACATATGTAACATGAATTCTTAAGAGGATATGCTACTAGTTGACATACATGAATTCTTAAGATGACAATGTTATGCAATAATTGTAATACCCCGAATTTCACTTTACACACTTGGCCAATATGATTCATGCATTACTTGTTATGCACATTGTCATTGCATTTACATTAGTAGTTCGAAATTGTTCTCTCTTATTATTGTGCATTTGATGATTGAGCTTTTAACATCTCTATATGGTGTTAGTCTTTGACCCCCGACTTAGTCTTTATAATGGTCAATTCTTTCATTCCTAAGCATTACTCACGCCTAAAAGTAGTATCTTATCTCCTAAGTTATATATACCTCCTCCAAGTATAGGTACAAAAATCAGATTTTAATTGAAAGAAGCACCTCCCATTAATGTTTGGTGACTTGTCATTTTAACATCCAATTCCTTCAACCTTAAGGCTTTCGTCATGTCTCAGAACCCCTTAGAACTTCATATAGGACAGATATATATCTTATAAGTCACATATGGCTCCAAATATGATTAGGGGAAAAGTCAAATTTTGTTGCATGAAGCCACATCATGCTTAATGCACATCATGCTTGTTAACTTGGTTGCATGCAACATTTTCTTAAATCTTTAAGCAAGGATCACAACCCCAACCCTTTAAGACTATTTATATACCTCCTACTAAGATATTTAGCCATTCAAGTTATCCCCAAGTGACCCCAAGTGAAGAGAAAGCAACGAGACAAAGAGAAGCAGAAACAAGAAGCTGGAAACTGAATTTCTTATAGGTGAGTTTTAGCTCACGGTTTTGAAGGTTGTTTTCATTGTTTTTGAAGGTGTTACAATCTCTTGAGCCTCCGAAATTGCTTGATATTATGTTGGGCGGTGTTGGGGGTGTTATTATGGCAAAAAGAGGGATAATTGGTGGAGATATATTGAGTGAAACAACAGAGGACAGAAATTGCATAGTTGCTGGATTTTGCCTATTTAACCATTGATTTGGATAATACCTTGAGTATAACTTGCATTTATTAATATGAATGTTTTTATATATGAGTTAGAAGTATATAAATGATCTTTAATAGGTTAGAATCTGAGTTGTGGTATGTTAATCCAAGTGAAACTCAAAACAGCCATAATAAAATTCTTGATTCGGAGTCCGGTAAAAGGGATTGATTTTCAGGCTGTAAATCGATTACTTGTGGTGAATTAATGACATATTTACCTGCACATATATGTTATATAAGTGTGGTAAAATTTTGGAAATTGATTAATGTGATTAAGGGTACAAAATGGAGGTCGGAAAGTGAACCGGGCAGCAATAGAAATTGAAAAACAGATTCTATCCATCGTCAGATTTCATATAGTTCCACCTTTACGTGATCACTAATCGCCTCTAGAGCTTGGAAAAAACATTGATTTGATGAGTGTTAGAACGTAAATGATCCAATTAAATGATGTTTATATTCATTGATCTTGAAAATGACGGCTAGTTACTTTTAGTGTTAATCTAGAATATGTTGGCATCTAAGGTCCTTAGTATGGAATTATGTGAGTTAAGATTATCAAATTGGGGTTCGTGTTTAATATTGGATGGTAATAAAAGTTTCTTTCCTACAATAGGTGAAAAAGAGACTTGACTTTCACCTTTTAGAGAATAGGGCTGCACAAAAAAGGCAAAACTGCAAACCGAACCGAAACCGTTGGCGCGGGTCCATGTGAACCCACGATTTTTTTTCTCTCAAACCGAACCAAATCGTTTCAAAATGGTTTGGTTTATGTTTCAATTTTGAAAAACTGCACAAAATCGAACCAAACCCTTTTTTTAATTAAAAAATTAATTTTATTAGCTTATAAATTTTATTAGTTTTCACTTTTTCAGAAAAAAAAAATCAATTTTTTAATTTTATTAACTTATAAATTTTACTTTTTTCACTTTTCAAGAAAAAAATATCAGTTTAACAATACAAATTACAATCAGTCATTGAAATAATTATATAAAGTAAATTAAGTTCATTGTTCTTTCTTTTATTTGTTGTTTAAATAAAAAAATAATTGTTTGTGTGCCTAGGTGAATAATTAACTTGTTTGTGGTTTGAAAAGAACAAGGACATAGCGTATTAATTATGTGAAAAATGTTAAATTTTCCTAACCACTACTATTACCTTCTACTTTTTAAAAGTAGTCAGAGAATGAAATTTGTCAATTCTTAATAAACTTGAACTTTATCATTCATTGCACATCTAAATATATCATGTTCAATTCTTATTTTTCATCTCACTAGTACGATGAAAAGGAGTTTTAACCAAACTATTACAATAAAATGTGACGCTGCATTTACTAACAGCTATGTGACCATATGAAAGGCAAACAAGAAAATGTAAATAAAAATAAAGAAATATATATTCGTTTTATTAACATCTTTTAGCAACCAACATTGAAAATAATTTATTTACAGGTTTCATGAGAAAAATGATTGTTATTTAACATTATTCATTCTTGTTTAAACTTATATATTAACTTGTTTTAAATATATTACTATAACGACGATAGGTAAACCGTGGATTAAAACTGAATCAAACCGCAAATTATGATTCGATTTGGTTTGGATTGAAAAAATTACAAACCGCATGAAATGGTTTGATTTGAAAATATGGCACAAACTGTCCAAACCGAACTACATTCACCCCTAGTAGAGCGTGTACACATACACAAACACACAAAGGCGAAATGTAAGTAAAAATCCATTTACAACTACGATGCAAGAACATTGTATTCGTGAAACATTCTCTATAGAGTATTGTTGTAACATTACCTTGATTAGGAGATCATGTCATATCATATGATGGTTAAGATGATTGAGTACGAGGCTCCGAAATATATTGATTGAGCATGTCATTCACGAGCATTTGTACGTGCATGCACGACATATGTTCATCATTAAAAACATCTAACATGCACGACACGAATGGAAAAATGAATTTACATTATAAAATGATTTATCGACCATTATTAGGGCATCGATGCATGTGAGATATGCTTATGTGATATGTTTTGGCATCACATGTGAGACTTCCTAGGTGATCACAAGTGTAGATAGGAGATGTGCCTTTGGTGATCACGGAAGGGTGGATTACTTCACTATACCTTTGTAATATTATGATTATTGACATCACGGGTGGGATACTTCTTGGATGATCATAGGAGCAGTTATGAGATGTACTTGTTTATCTGGTGGTCACAAGAGGATTGTCCACTCAATTGTGTCGATACCATTTGATTATTGATATTTATATTGCATAGAGATCTATCTGATGCATAATAGGTGGGTCAAGGGCCCAATAAAAAGAAAATATTTCAAATGAAACTATTTTGAGTTAATTTTGATGAACATTTGAATATGATGCATTCTAGCATGACATTTTAAAGAAATGATGTGGCGGCATATACTCACATTACTTATACTCATAGCTGCATGATTTTACTTATTGGGGATTAACTTATGTAATTCTTGCATTGTAGGTGAGCGTGAAACTTTATAGAGGGCATGACTGACTGTGAACCTCTTACGAGATTCCAAAATTTGATGTACGAGGATGATGACATATAGGGTTATATTGTGGGCTGTTGTTTTAGCCTTACACTATGTTATATTATATTTTTGAAGGTCCTATATTCTATATGTATAACTTTTGAAATAGTATAGTAGATACTTTTATAACCTCAATGTGAATATGTTGAAATTTGGTTACATAGTATGTTGTTTTAATATGCTATATGAACATCATAGGTGATTAGGTGAGGATATACAAAGACCTTATTATAAAAATGCTTATTTCATTTCATCTTTGAAAAGAAAAAAAAATATAATGTGTAATCGTACACCTAGGTCGAGATGTCAAATTTTTATTTCTATACAAATGAGTGTATGGTTATCTATATAAATGTGGTGTGACAATAATGAAGCAAAAATGAATGTTAAATTACTTTTTGATGAGATATATCAGTAGAACAGAATATTGGATATTTTTGAAGTTGTTATGTTTACTTTGTCATAAACGAAAAAAGAAGGCATGCAACACTAGCTTATACAATAACATATAAAACGTAAGATAGAATCTCACTTGTATCATCACTAAAAATATTCCCTTCCCATTGACAAACAACCGAAAAACATAAAATCTGAATTGTCTTATACTATATAAATTGAAATTATGCTAGGTAAAAAATATGCTTTTCATTCTTTGACTCATGGTGAGTAGAAGTACATGAAGAACATCTATGAACAATAAAAGTAAATCTGGATTGGACTATAATTATTAGAATGTAAACGTGCCTCATATAAGAAAAAAGGTTTGTACAATTGAAATAGGCAGCCATTTGGATGTGCATTTCCTACAGTAATCTTGAACGAAGTTCCCTTATTCTTCAATCGATACTTTGTCAATTGTCAAGGCATAGTCTCACCATACGAGATTAATTTCCTTTGTTCCATTTCCACTTCAATTATCATTGTCATCCCGACTCTCACACAATGCATATTACGACTACATCGTATTGTGCAACAGTTACTCGACATTTGAGTACATCACAACCAAAAAATTACATAAATTTATGAAATTTGAGATTACCTATAAAAGCCAAGAAACCAGGGCAATGACATCTCGACTTGCAATTGCTAGAATATCCACACAAACAACTTTTTTATTGCAACTTAGAACATCATCTACTACTGCTTTAGCTTTGATTACAGTATCAATTCCATCTCCCAACCAGCGAAAGAATATCAAAATGATTTTTCTCTATTGTATTGCCTGGAGTCAATGCTACTACAACTTATGCATCACAACCCTATAAATATATATTTAGAAACTCTGAGAACAAAAATTAGCAAATATTGAAAATTTTATTTTAATTGAAAATTTTTATCACTAGAGGAAATAACACCTTCAACAACTGTATAAATTGTCTTAGAATATACATTTTTTGGTTGTTGATCACATTAAACGCCTAAAATTAGTTGTTCGTTCTTTGTTGGCAAAGAAATGCTGGCGATATTCAACGACCACAAATATGTTTGGTCGTTAAATGTATCATTTCAACAAATTGTGGGTTTTGTGACCCAAATCCGGTCCAAATTGGGTCTAGGGCTTCGCGTTGTGGAGTATTGGGCTTGAAGATGACAAAATATGGTATAAGAAGGAAAAAAAGGGCGGACTGATGGCACTGGACGAACGGCCACTTATAGCTCGAGCGATAGGAGCAAATTGGAACAGAGAGTTCGTTGCCCTCTTGTCGCGAGCCGTTGACCGCTTCTCGCTCGAGCGACGGGTCATGGATTTTTTCCTTCTTTTTCTGTTTTACGCGATTTTTTACCTAGTTTCCATATTTTAGGTTAATTCTAGGGTTTAGAAATGTCTTCTATAAATAGTAGACTCTTCATTCAGTTTAGATGATAGAAAAAGCATAAGTTGTATTTCTCTCCATTGGTTGTTATTAATAAGATATTCGGTTCCTCAACCAATTTCATCTTCTTGTTTGTTTCTTTTAAATCTTGTTCTTGTTTATTTTTTTGTGTAATCTATACTTCATATCATGCCATATCGCCTCCTCAAATTCCTAAGAAGTGGTATTAGAGCCAATGTTCAACAGTTCCACAGAGCAAAGTTTTGATTGTTTGAGGTTTTTTTTGTTATTGATGGCTACTATGAAGTATGATATTCCGCCGTTGGATTGCAGTATAAGATTTTCATTGTGGCAAGTGAAGATGAGAGCTACATTGGCGCAGATGGATTTTGATGATACTTTGTTGGGACTTGATAGGATGCTCACAACTAGGATAACATAGGAGAAACAACGGAAGGATCGTAAGACACTTTCGTAGATTTCATTTTCATCTATCTAGCAAAATTCTTCATGACGTCTTGAAGGAGAAGACATCAGCTACATTGTGGTTGAAACTGGAGCAATTGTGCATAACCAAAAGCCCGACCAGCAAATTGTATATGAAGTAGAGGCTTTATTCTCATCACTGAAAGATCATTCGGCTGTGTTTAAGGAGATTGTCACTGATCTGGAGATGTTAGAGGTAAAATATAATGAAGAAGACTTGTACTTAATCTTGTTGTGCTCCCTGCCTGGTTCGTTTTCATTGTTTAGGGACACGATTCTATAGAGTCATGACACACTCACCATTGAAGATGTATATGATGCCTGGTTTTCAAAGGAGAAGATGAAACATCTGGTTGGAGTTGGTTCAGAGATGAAGAAGCTTTTATGGTTTATAGTGATCAGCGAAGGGGTAAGTCGATGGTAGATTTCAGTAATATGGTATGCTTTTACTGCAAGAAGAAATGACACATTAAGAGGGATTGCGAGAAGTTACAGGTTAAGGACAATTAAACTGCAAATTGTGGGAAGCAATCAGAGACTTCAGGTGAAGTAGACATTGCAGAGAACTTTGTAAGTGAGGGAGATATTTTGACGATTTATGTCGTGGAATCCAAGCCTAATGAGGAGTGCATTTTGTATACAACTTGTGCATTTCATATGAGTCCCAATCGAGATTTATTTAAATCATATAATACTGTGACGCAAGGTGTCATTGTTATGGGAAACAACGAATCTTGTCGGGAAACTGGTATTGGGAGATTCAGATTGAAGTTGGTGGATGGAACAATCAGAACACTTGGTTAGGTTCAAATGTTCTAGACTTGAAGAAGAACATCATCTCCCTGAGTACCCAAGATACGAGAGGGTACACGTTCTCTGGAACAGGTGAAGTTTTGAAAGTCCAGAAAGGTGTCCGTATGTTGTATTGATGGGACGGAGAAAGTCCCAATGATACATCTTGCAAGGTTGGACAGAATCAGTGAAGAGTCATGAGCACAGGTTTGGTACCGTGGTGGATATACTGTTTGGTACAGTACAGTTAGGAGTTAGCTCTAGGTCTATTTTGGAGAATATTACTCTGTTGAGTTTGGGAAATATGGATAATTCCACTTTGCCACCACAGTCTACGGTTCCATTGTATTCAACGGCTAAGGAGAGACCCATTGGAAATAGGTACGAGGATGCTAATCTGGATGTGCATGCTTTTGGAGTAGTTGTAGTTAATGAGTTTAGCAAGGGCCTTCAGTTAAAACTTTCAGTGGGGATTTTGCTATAGGGTGTGCTTCGACCATGTTTGGTAAATTTTGAATTCATTATGAATTTTGGAACCCTGGGGGTTGGGTTCATTTGTTTCCCTGTTTGGATATGGTGGGAGAGGAAATGTATTTTCGAGTGTTAGAGAGGTTTGGTTCAGGTTGAAGAGTTCAGTGTGTTTCGTTGCAGTCAGACTTATTTTTCCAGGTGGAGAAATTAAACAAAGTGTTTCACTGGCAGTCCCTGGGAAAGCTATCTCGACCT
>CAIGRP010039080.1:0-22383 GCA_903798385.1 Fraxinus cuspidata
TGCCTTCCGGTCTTATTACCACGTGAAATGACATGCAAACATTTTTTGGAGAGGTATTTCCCAGCTTCAAAGGCTACAAACACGAGGAAAGAAATATGTAGCATTCGACAATTTCAAGCGAAAAATCTCTATGAATATTGGGAGAGATTCAAGAGACTTTGTGCTAGTTTCCCAAACCACTAAATCAGTAAGCAATTACTTCTTCAATACTTCTATGAAGTATTACTCCCGATGGAGATAAGTATGATTGATGCAGCTAGTGGAGGAGCCTTAATTGATAAAACACCAGTAGTTGCTAAGGACTTGATTGCCAACATGGCCGCCAACTCACAACAATTTGGTAGTAGAGAAGAGGCATCGGTTAAACAAGTAAGTGAGATAGGAGTAACCTCTCAAATTGAACGACAATTGGCTGGTCTAACATCTCTTGTACAACAAATGGCACTTGGGACAATTCAACAAGCAAAAGTGTGCGGGATTTGTTCTATTGTGGGACATCCTACTGATGCATACCAGACACTACAAGAAGGAGCCTCAGAGCAAGCAAATACCATTGGGGGATTTCCAATGCAACAGAGACATAGATATGATCTATATTCTAACACATATAATCCTGGATTGAGAGATCATCCTAATCTCAGTTATGGAGGAAATCATTTCATAGCTCTACAATCACAGTTTAATCATCCCCTAGGTTTCAATCAACAAAGGCAACCATAATACTCTCAACCTCGTCAACAAAATCCGTCTCAAAGTTCAGATATGTTTCTTGAAGATATGGTTAAATCCTTAGCTTCTAGTTCAATGCAATTTCAACAAGAGACAAAAACCTCAATTAAGAATTTGGAGACACAAATGAGTCAATTGACCAACACGGTCGGTAAATTGGAGGCTCAAGGATTGGAAAAACTTCCTTCTCAAACAATCAACCTTAGAGAAAATGCTAGTGTCATGACACTAAAAAGTGGAAAGCTTTTAGAAGAGGCACCAAGCAAGGTGAAAGATCATGTTGAGGAATCAACGCAAGAGAAGAATTTAGCTTGTGAGAAAGATGAAACTACGACTCCAACCTTGGGATCTAAGGTAAATTCTAAAAGTTCTATTCCTACTAATGTTCCCTCCCCTCCATTTCCTTGGAGGTTTGCAAAGTCCAAAAGGGATGAACACGAGAAGGAAATATTGGAGACTTTTCGCAAAGTTCAAGTGAATGTACCACTTTTGGATGCCGTTTATCAGGTGCCCCGTTATGCAAAGTTCCTCAATGAATAGTGTACTAACAAACGTAAATTAAAAGGTAATGAAGTGGTAATCATAGGGAAAAATGTCTCAGTGGTTTTGCAAAGGAAACTTCCACCAAAATGTACGGATCCGAGAAGTTTTACCATCCCTTGCATTATTGGTAACACTAGGTTTGAAAAAACAATGCTAGAATTAGGAGCATCTATTAATGTCATGCCATATTCTATTTATGCTTCTTTAAATTCAGGATCACTTAAAGAAATTGGTGTTATTATTCAACTTGCTGATAGATATAATGCATTTCCAAAGGGTGTGTTGGAGGATGTTTTGGTACAGGTAAATCAATTGATTTTTCCAGCAGATTTTTATATTCTTGACATGCAAGATGAATCAACATCTTTGCCGCCACCATTGTTCTTGGGAAGACCATTTATGAGGACTGCGCACACAAAGATAGATGTATATAATGGTACTTTGACAATGGAGTTTGATGGTGAGATTATTCACTTCAATATCTTTGAAGTAATGAGGTATCCTAGTGATGTGCACTCTTGCTTTTCAATTGATATAATGGATTCATTAGTACAATTTTTTTTCGAAATTATCAAAAGAAGATGCATTGGATACCACTTCGATTAAAAGCATTGATGTTAAAAATCTCATTGGGTTGAGCAAGAACCTACAATTGTGTGAGGATATTGTAGAAATTGTAGCATCACTTGAGTCACTACCGAGTATTCCACCAAGGTATAATCTCTCCTATATTACTCTTTTGATATCTAAAGAGAAACTTTTACCTTTGGTGATGCAGGCTCCCACTTTAGAACTTAAACCTCTTCCCGAGCATTTGAAGTATGTATATTTGGGAGAGGGAGAAACTCTATATGTGATCATTGCAAAGAATCTCTCAACACTTCAAGAAGATAAGCTTATCCGTGTGCTCAAGGAACACGAAATAGCTATTGGTTAGACAATAGCCGATATCAAGGGGATAAACTCTTCCATGTGCATGCATCGAATATTGCTCAAAAGATAGAGAAAAGCCATCAAGAGAACCACATCGTCGCTTGAGTCCTCCAATGATGGAGGTTGTGAAGAAAGAAATTTTGAAATTGCTAGACGTTGGTATTATCTTTCCCATCTTAGATAGCAAGTGGGTAAGCCCGGTTCAAGTTGTTCCAAAAAAGTCCGGAATCACAGTGGTGACGAATGAAAAGAATGAGCTTGTACCAACTCGGGTCCAAACGGGTTGGAGGGTTTGTATTGATTATATAAAACTTAATTGTGCAACACAAAAATATCACTTTCCTTTACCATTCATTGATCAAATGTTGGAAAGATTAGCAGGTCATTCTCATTATTGTTTTCTTGATTGTTATTCAAGTTATAACCAAATTGAGACTGCTCCAAAGGACCAAGAAAAGACAATATTCACTTGCCCATTTGGCACATTTGCTTACCGTCGCATGCCCTTTGGTCTTTGCAATACTCCCACAACCTTTCAAAGATGCATGATAAGTATATTCTCTGATTATATTGAAAGCAACATAGAGGTCTTCATGTATGATTTCAGTGTTTATGGTAATACCTTTGATAGTTGCTTGAAAACTCTCACACTTGTGCTTAAGAGATGTATGGATGCTAACCTAGTACTCAATTGGGAAAAATGTCATTTTATGGTTGATCAAGGCATAGTGTTAGGCCATGTCATATCATCCAAGGGGATAGAAGTTGATAAATCTAAAATTGATTTAATTCATTTTTTACTTCCTCCAACAAGTGTGAGGCAGATTCGTTCTTTTCTTGGACATGCAGGATTTTATCGAAGGTTTATCTAGGATTTTTCAAAGAGTACAAGACCATTATGCAAGCTATTACAAAAGGAGGTGCCATTTCATTTTGATGAAGATTGTAGAAAGGAATTTGAAAGTTTGAAGGAACTCTTGACATCAGCACCCATCATTCAACCACTAGATTGGAATAGGCCATTCGAGTTGATGTGTAATGCAAGTGACTTTGCATTGGGAGTTGTTTTAGGGAAACAAGTAGGAAAGACACCATATGTTATTTATTATGCATCAAGAATTTTGAATGATGCCCAACTTAATTACTCTACTACTGAGAAAGAGCTTTTAGCAGTTATTTTTGCCTTAGAGAGAATTCGTCCATATCTTATTGGCACTAAAGTAACTGTCTTTTCTAATCATGCAGCTATTAGGTACTTGCTTGCCAAGAAAAAGGCAAAACCAAAGCTCATTAGATGGATACTCTTTTTACAAGAGTTTGACCTAGAGATTAAAGATAAAAAGGGGAGTTAAATTCTATAGCCGACCACCACAGCCGTCTTATCCACGAGAGAGAAACTCTTCCATTGCAAAAGAGCTTCCTCGATAAACAATTGCTTCATGTCACGGATATATCTCCTTAGTTTACGTATATAGTGAATTATTTAGTCACTAAGAAAATTCGAAGTGACTTGACCACTGCTCAAAGGCAAAATCTCAAGGCAATGGCTAAGTATTTTGTATGGGATGAGCCGTACTTGCAGAAACATTGTCTGGATCAATTGATAAGAAGGTGCGTGCCTGAAAATGAATTTCATTCAGTACTAACATTTTGTCATTCCTTTGCACGTGGTGGACATTTTGGAGCAAAGAAGATGGCTCTTAAGGTGCTCGAGACTAGATTCTATTGGCCCACCCTATTTAAAGATGCATTCTTCTTTTGCAAATCTTGTGATAGATGTTAAAGAGTTGGTACGTTGGGAGCCCGAAATTAAATGCAACAAACACCTATACTTTTTGTTGAAATTTTTGATGTTTGGGGCATTAATATCATGATACCTTTCCCTTCATCTTATGGTAATCTTTACATCATTCTTACCGTTGATTATGTGTCAAAATAGATAGAAGCAGACCACTCGAACTAATGATTCTAAAGTGGTTGTAGATTTTGTTAAGTCTAACATTTTTGCAAGGTTTGGAACACCAAGAGCTATTATTAGTGATGGGGGACTTCATTTTTGCAACCGCTCTTTTTGGGCCCTATTGAAGAGATACAACATCACCCATAAATTGTCTACACCTTACCATCCTCAAAAATTAGTGGGCAAGTCGAAGTGTCAAATCGAGAGGTCAAATCCATCATCGAAAAAACTATCCAAATAGAAAGGATTGGAGTCTCCGCCTCAACGATGCACTTTGGGCTTATAGGACAACATACAAAACACCAATTGGCATGTTTCCTTATCGGTTAGTTTATGGTAAGTCTAGTCACCTCCCAGTTGAACTTGAACATAAGGCATTTTAGGTAGTCAATCAATGCAACATGGACCTAGGTATGGCGGGTGATCAAAGAAAGCCTCAACTCAATGAACTTGAGAAAATTCGAAATGATGCCTATGAAAGTTCAATAATTTACAAGGAAAAGACAAAGGCGTACCATGATAAAATTATTTCAAGAAAAGCTTTTGTTGTTGGACAAAAAGTTCTTCTTTTCCATCGCGCCTCAAGTTATTTCCAGGTAAATTACGTTCTCGATGGATTGACCCTCTTGTTGTTACTAATGTTTTTCCTTATGGTGCAGTAGAAATCAAAAGCCTACAGACTGAGAAAGAGTTTAAGGTGAATGAGAATCGATTAAAGCTATAGTTTGAACCCTTTGTACCTCAAAACATGGAGAAAATGCGATTAGAGGATCTGATTGAAGAAGCATGAGAGAGGACAAAGTCTAGCTATAGACTGTAAAGAAACGTTGGATGGGAGGAAACCTATTATTCTTTATCTACTTATTTCTTTAACATTTCTTTTTTATTTTTGAGTGTTTTTGTTGTCCCCATATGATAGATTCTCGAGCGTTACAACATAGCATTGAGCATTAATAATTGCCAATGGTCCTCAACCATCCTCACAGCCATCACCGTCAAAACCAACTTAGGGGAGTACTTGAACCTCTTACTCTTTCTATTTCTTACTTTTACATTGAGGACAATGTGTAATTTAAGTTTGGGGGTGTGGTATGTGCTAAATTTGTTTATGCTCGCTAAGAACTCAAATTTAGGTGCTTTTGTGCTTGTTTGTGTAGTTTGATAGCTATGCCAGTTATGTTTTGAGTTGTTACATTGCATTGATTTATGAATTGTGGACATGAATACTAAGTGTTATTTATTTTCATCCACTTATTCCATGATTTTCTCTTTATTGAGCACTTGGGTCATGAGATTCACTATACGCACTTGTTGGCTGCACTTGCAGGTTGTTAAGTGAACTTAAATGACCACAATTCTTCAATCACTCTACCAATGAAAGGATAAGTTTGGGGGTGGTTGAACCGGTGAAGGAAATTATTTAGAATTCTATTACTTCACTACTCAATGATTGATTTTATGGAGTGTTCTTAGACTTCAAATAAAAGTTAGACGTTGTTTTCCATCTAATTTGTGCTTACAAAAAAAAAAAAAATCTGTAGGAAAACGTTGCCTACCATAAGGAGTGTGAGTCAACATTAAGTAATTTGGCCCTATGCATCACTAATGTGTAGGAGACGATCTACTATTGAAGAAGGCTACCCTTAAGGACCATAGCAAGAACTACCTACATCGAAAAAATGAAGAAAAATAAAAGGGATGCTATGAGCATCTGGGGTTGATAATGTTGAAAGATTGATGGATTGTGAGTAATTTGCCAAATGAAAGTTTGTGGTCTAAGCACTCAAAATTTTTGGTGAATAAATACATGACTAGATAGTCAATTTAATCGGTTCAAGCCAACCAAATTTGAGAGGGAAAGATTGAGTGATTTGAGGGCAACCTTAAATTTTTGACACCTTGGGCTAGAGTTAAAATATAAATTTGGGGGAGTGTGCATCCCACGAGTGTGAAAGGAAACTTTGACCATTGAAGGTAGGGAAAATCTCCAACTTGTGTGTTGCGATGAATTCGAATGACTACACACACACACACGAGTCAAGCATGGTGTAAGTTAAAAAGTGTTTGTTGTAGTATTTTTGTAAACATTTCAAAAGTTATTAGCATAATGTAAAAATTGAAGCAAAGTGGCAAACTATCTAACTTTTGGAGTGTTTGTTATTATAATATTATCGTTTGGTTTTAATTTGTGTGTTTTCATGCTTGTTTGTTTAGCTTTGTTCGAGGATGAACAAAGATTTAAGCTTGCGGGTTTTTGCACTTATTCGGACAATTAAATTTAGGTATTTGTAAATTTTCATGTGCAATTATTACTTAATTTAGTTATCTTTATTGTGTAGGTGAAAGCCCGAGTTTGAATGATGATTAGAAGGAATTTACATGAGAAATGAGCAAAAAGAACCAAAGATGCAAAAATTCCAAAGTTCGGGGACCAAGATGATCACTTTTGAAAGTTGGAGGACTTGACGTGCAATATCTTGAACATTTGGCTACAAACTAAACATCAAGTTCAGTTTTTTAACCGTAAGTTAGCGCCTAGGCGCCACTTTAAATGGCTAAGGGACCATTTATTTATTTTTTCAAAAGTTGGGGAACTTGGGGGCTGCAATTAAGGATTAAGTTTTAAATTAAAACTTGCAACCCCTGTTTGAAAAAACCAGGCTGCGTCTCCTCTTTTTTTCTTTCTTCTTCAATTTTCTCTTCTCTTCTTTTCTTTTTTTTTTTCTTTCTTCTATTCCCGTTGATTTTCTTTGATATTTTGGAGGAAAGATTGGAGCATGGTGACAGTGAAATATCTTAGAAAAGAATATCCATCGATATTGAAGAACTCTCAGCCATTTTTCTCTTTATTAATAATTTTTTTCTTTTCTTTAATCTATTTTTCATAATTGTGTTGTAAGAATTTGTTTGTTATTTTTGAGTATTTCATGGATAACTAAACATATTGGTGATTGGGGGTGATTTCAAACCCGAGTTATGATTTTCAATTAATTTGTTCTTTATAGTTCTCTTGATTGATGGGTTTAATCTACTGTTTTAAATGTTGATTTTGTTCTTCTTGATTGTTTAGGTGTACAACTAAATGATTGAGTTGTTTCAATGAATGCTATTTTGGGAATATATAGTACGTAATAGCTATTTATTCTAAAGCCTTGTAGCAATTACATTTCAATAGATTATGAGGAATTTTGAATTGAAAGTATGTGGATTAACTCTTAAGTGAGTAAACCGAGCTTGTGAGTTTACTCTTAATTCAACTCATCTCTTTTGTTGTAATGCTTTTGCTAAATTAAATCTAGAGAGCTTGTTCTAGGTTGTTTAATGAATATGGTTGAGTAAAGAGCTTGTTTTATTCACCTAACATGTAAGAAGAGATTGAGATAATTGAGCTTGTAATTATTCTCGAATTGTTTTTAATCTAGAGAACAAAAATCCATTGTGGTAATTGATAGGAAAATCATTCTTGTGGTACATATTTAAACAAAAACTACTTTGTTTATTTCAAAATTCTAATCTTTTCTATTTTTGAATTTATTGATTTTCTTAGTTTAACAAACTACCCCCCATTTAATCAATTTCGTGTATAGCTATTAATTTCACTTTGTAGTGTGCAATTGATTAATTGAACCAATCCTCTACGGGAAATGACCCTTACTTGCTATATTACCATTTAAGATGGTACGTTTAAGCTAAATAAGGAAAATTAATTGGTACGTGATTTGAAGAGTATCAACTGTTGTTAATTATTCCAGCACTTTTCCATTAGCAGGGAGCAAGCTACGATGATGTCATTAAACTATCGTGATCGCAATACCTTTCCAATTTTTGGCACTTCGCCTAATGAGATGATAAATTTTCACTGAGGCCATCTATAAGTTCTTATACCCCAAATCATCAACAAAGCGTTCTTATCTACAACGAATTCACATCTTTGAGGCAATTCATAAGCATTTTTCTCATATTCTAATTCCTTGCTTCACTAGCATCTAGCTTGCTAGATGACCATACTTGTTAAAGTCCTTGCCTTATATATATATAATGTTTTTTAATGCCTGGACTTGTGGGACCAATATTACTCTTCATTGTACGAAGAAAGCCACGTGATAACTAGCTTGTTTGGGCTGAATTATATGAGTGGAATCTAATAGACAACTTGTAGTAGTTTGATTTGCTCCACAACCTTCATAGGCCAATGTAGTTTGGTACACTATGTGCGTTGTGTGAGGGAGGTTGTCCAACTTCTTTATCAATACCTCCATCCGGGCTGTTAAAGCTGTTATTCTATCAATATTATGTAATCTTACTATTTTTTCGGTGTTTCCCCGTCAAATGGCCACATAGACTAATTTTCTGTTGTTCTTTCATACAACTCATGCATTATCTATATGCATCTTTTTACTAATGCACTTGCTAAAGTATCGGCAATGTTGCGACATTTAGGATGCAAGCCTGAATAGAAAATGTAGACTTGGGCTTGTTTATGAATGTCTAAATTGGGACATTTTCTAAAATAATGCTTGAATCTTTTCATGTTTTTGAATAGATCTCGAGATCTCTTTTTTTGAAAGTATATATTTCATTTTTGATCTGATAAACTTGAGAAGGCGGGAAGGTTTTTGTTGTGAATTTCTGCATTATATCATTCCAAGAAACAATGCTCCCGCCAGGTAGAGAATCTAGCAAATCTCTTGCGCTAACCTTCAAGGTAAGGAAATAGACGCATTCAAAAGGTATCAGCAGATATCCCTTCTTGGCTGACGACTTCACACAGTAGTATGAAAGCTCTAACATGTTCACGAGGATTTTCAGGTTGATTATTCTAAAATAGATTGATGACATTTAGTTGAAGATTGAAGTCAGTCTCCTGAAAGGAGAATATACAATGGTTGGTTATGCTAGAGCTCAAATGAGAATCACATAATCCTCTACTAATGCTTCGCCATTGTTCACGATAGCCCTTGGTGAAGTGATTGTACTGACAAAACTCATTGTAACTGTTGTTGGTCTTAATTTTTCATTTTCTGTTGGATATTCTTTTGATGCATCTAATTGTAGTTTATGTAAGATCCTAACAAAATTGAGCTCTTACCATTGTATCTCAAGATTGAAAGGGCTTTTCAGCAAAGAAAATGAGAACAAAGATTAGAGAGAGAATTATGTATATAATTAATTGTCAAAAACAATAAAAATATAATTTTGAATCTGAAAAAAATCAATAAATTTACTTTAAACAACTTATTCCCCAGCAAAAACACCAAAAAATTGTTATTGCGAAATCCACAAGTGTAAGAGATCATTGACAAGTTATAATGTGATGAGTTGAGTTTCGTCTCATGAGGAGTAAGCTTTAAATTGAGATTTTTTAATTTGTATTTAAATTTGGATATTGTAAAATATATAAAAGAGATGATTTTGTTATTTATTCTAAAGATTATCTAAAAGCCTAATTTTATGAATAAATGAATGAATGTAATAGATTCATGAACCCACCTATTGTTGTTTTTTTTCCTATTATCAACTTATGTAATTAGTGTTATTTATCATTCATGGCAATCGATAATCCAATTTTATTTAATTATCTATTCGGAGATAAGTTAAATCTATTCTAAGCACGACTCGATCGTATTCTTATTATGAATTCTTATAAAAAGTAACTGTTGGGTTTTGTTACCCAAATTATCTAAGGTTGCATGGTTTGGTGTATTGGGTCTTGAAAATGTCAAAATAAGGTCTAAGGAGAAAAAAAAATGTATTGCAGCGCTAGCTAGCCGCTCAAGAGAATGTGAATGTTTTATCTAAACTCAATGTTGGGGTGCTATATAGCTGTCCTCGATTAGCACCCTGATTCTACTCGAGCACCAGGCTTGACACATTTTTTTTATTTCCTTATTTTCATGCAATTTTTGACCTAGTTTCCATCTTTTGTGCTATCATTAGGGTGACATGTATCCCTATAAATAATAAACTCTTCTCTCCACTATTAGTGAATAAAATCCCCAACCCCTCTGCCAAATTAAATTCTAGTCTCTTGTGTTCTTCTTGTTGTAGTTAATACTTTATATCGTGTCGTATAATCTCGTTCCACCCCAACAGATGGTATCAAAATTTTGGTTTGATTTGTTCGATCTTTCTTTGTTCTTGATAGCAATCGTGAAATTTGACATTCTGCTTTTGGATCGCAGCACAAAACTTTCGTAATAGGGTCAAGATGCAAGCAATACTCGCTCACATATATTTGGATGATGCGTTGTTTGGATTTGAGAAAATGCTCATAACTTGGATGACGGAGCGAAAAAACGTAAGGATAGAAAGCCATTTTCACAAATTCAACAATATGATAAGTTTTATTGTTAAGTTTTCTTTTCTCCCCTTGAATTTGAGCATACAATTTTTTTATATTTATTTGTTTATTGCTTTTCTCGTAAATTACATCTTATGTGCAGATCCTTATTCATTAAGCGACTAAATTGACCCCTGTAATGAGCTTTAGGCTGGTTAACCCAAGTAAGATGACCATAGGCACCAGGTTATGAAAAACCCGTCAGGCTTAATTACTCAAGTCAGATAGGCTTCGAACAAAAGTACAAGATGAACCAAGTAGATAAATACATTATTTATTTATTTATTTTAAACGATAACGTCATCTAAATATAGGTCAATTCACATTCAAAGTCACCCTAATAACACGTCACAGCCATCCCAAATCTCACACACGTGGTCCAAACTCACTCACAAGATCATAGTGTGTGTAGTGCAAAAGATTACATGATGACACATATACGCAATACTCCACATTAAACCGAACCAAATAATGAAAATAATAGTGTAAAACAATAAATGCTTACTTGGTTACACATATCATGTTTAAAATCACCACAATATGTCTTTAGCCCTAGAAAACCACAATGTGTATATATATATTTTTTCATTTTTCACAAAAAAAGAATTGTATCACCACAATTTTTTTTAAAAAAATAATACTCAAAGCAAATAAATGCATAGAAATAAAGACACAAAAAAAAAAGAAAGAAAAAAGACTCGTGAATGTCGGCATCATCATCAAACTCTTCTTTAAACTGTTCAGTCTCATCCTCCCTTTCAACCTTCTCAATCTCATGGTCAGATTCGATTGTAGCAATCGAGGTGAAGGCCATGAAATTTTGTTCATCTTCACCACCAAATGTCTCATTCTGAGAACTAAAATCTGACTCCTCATCATTCATGGTCACGGCTAAAGCCTTACGTCGTTCTTTACCCGAACTCCTCTTCAGATTAGGACATTCACTCCTAATGTGACCATATCCCTTGTACTCGTGCCATTAAACATATTGAGATTTCTTAATGGGATTCCTAGAGGTATTTTTCTCACGTCTACCTCTCGAGAGTTTATTAGGGACATCACTTTCACGCTCCTGAGGCTTTCTCATATTTCTCATCACCTTTTGAAAATTTTTAATGAAATAAGTTATTTCGTCGTCCCTTAAAGTCTCTGTATCAGTGGACTCGCTCTCCCCTTCTCTAATGGTGTTCATGGTAATAGATTTAACCTTTTTAGGTTGGGAGATAGTGAGTTCATATGTTTGAAGTGATCCTACGAGTTCTTCAATCTTAAAAGAATCTAAGTGCTTACTCTCTTCTATCGCAGTGACCTTAGGTCTAAACCTCTCGGGCAGTGATCTTAGGACTTTTCTAAGAATTTTAGACTTGAGGATCATTTCACCTAAATTAAATCTAGAGTTAACTATATCAATCAGCTTCGCATAGAATTTATCGAAGGACTCATCATCGTTCATTCTAATTTCTTCAAACTTAGTAGTNAGGTCTAAATCTCTCGGGCAGTGATCTTAGGACTTTTCTAAGAATTTTAGACTTGAGGATCATTTCACCTAAATTAAATCTAGAGTTAACTATATCAATCAGCTTCGCATAGAATTTATCGAAGGACTCATCATCGTTCATTCTAATTTCTTCAAACTTAGTAGTCAACATCTGCAGTTTGGAGTTTTTAACAGTTTTGGTACCCTAGTGTGTGATTTCTAATATATCCCAAACTTCTTTAGCAGTTTCATACATCGACACTCGCCTAAACTCCTCAGTAGACACAACCATGAACAGGGCATGGAGGCCCTTACTATTCCAATTACACTCATCCAAATTAGTTTTGGTCCACAGTGAGATATCAATGGGTATAACTACACCAGTAACAGTTATTACAGGCGAAGCCTACCCATTTTGAATGCTAATCCAAATACGTTCATCCAACACTTTAAGAAAAGCTCTCATTCGAACTTTCCAATAAGCATAATTGCTTCCGTCAAAGAACGAAGTCACATATAGCGACTGACTCATCTAGAATACATAAAAAGGGCCAGGAATTGATTTAAGGCTCTGATACTAATTGAAAAACACGTAATTCGACCCTAACAACATCTAGAGGGGGGGATGAATAGGTGTATAATACGAAATTTAAAATTACTAATGAATTAAATAGAAACAAGTTACTTTTTAATATGATTAAACATGCAAGTCATTTTAGTCGTAAGTTTGAATACCACAGTTTATATGTTCAATCAATAAACAAAGTAAAAGTAGTAAGTCTATACCAGGATGATCACGGAGAAACCCAACTGGGAAAAACTTTGAGCACTTTGTCAATCTATCCACTACGAACGATTTTAACAACTTATAGTCTATCAGACGAGATGACCCGTACTATCTGATCTCCCGACTGCACTCTTTACAGCTCTCATTGGATCATGTGCTCCTTTGCACCAATTCTTAGCTACTGTTGCCAAAGCTCTCCGTGGAATCTACTACCCTACAACACTCCTAGTCTTGTGGAATAGTCTATCTCCTGTGGATCAACGAAGAACATGTTCTTCACAGACTGGAACTCCAGTCAACTTCCCTCGATCTTCATAACTCTGACCAGATGTAGAGGAAAAGCAGTTTGGTATTTGGATTATCGGAACAATGTTTTTCTCACCAAAACAATCAAAATAGACGAAGGTTGNGAGGACAGACTGTTTGGTATTTGGATTATCGGAACGAGATTTTTCTCACCAAAATGATCAAAAGAGACGAAGGTTGAAGGATAAAATAGAATGAAACTCTCTCAATGTTCAACCTTAATTTTTACGTTCAGATGTGTTTTGGTAGGTTAAAAAAGTAATGGACCGGTGACAAAATCTTTAAATCGCGAAATAAAAATTTTCCGGACAATACTGTCACTCGAGTGAGGGCTTAGTGATAGTCGAGCGATAGCATGTCGCTCGAGCGAAGGAGGGGCGACAGTCCGCGACTATATTTCTGCTTTTGTAGCTCGAGCCAAACCTTGGCGACAATCCAGCGAAAATCCGTGCCGTTTTTCCTTCTTTTTCAATTCTCGAACCCTAGACCTAATAATCATATTTTCAATAATTTGCACATTACTCCTTGACTCTTTAAACATGGTACAACTCAGTCATTTTTGTTTACAGAATTGCCAATTACAAAACGCCTAAAACCTAACAATAGCTAACAGGGGTTTAGTACCGTGGTGAATATTCAGTTTGGTATAGTATCGTTGGGATCTGGTTTGGGATTCGTGTTGAAAAATACAACTCAATCGAGTTCACAAGATATGGGTAATACCGATTTTCCTCTATCACCAACATTGACATCGTATTCAATTGTTACATACAGACTCATTGGAGAAAGGTAACTTGAAGCTGAGTGTATTGTACATGATTTAGATGTATTTGAAGGTGTTCAGTCTAGCAAGGAGCCTTCTACAAAAGTATTTAGTGTTGATTCTGTTTTAGGATGTGTTTCGACCTTTTTGGTAAATTTTAAATCATTTGTGATTTTTGAAAACCCCAGGTAGTTCTGTGGAGCAGTGTTTGGATTCATTGATCCTAGTTAGATATCATGGAATAGGTGGAAGATTTTTTGGTTCATTGAAAAAGTTTAGTTTGGTTCTTGTTAAAGAGTTCAGTTCATTGTAGTGTAATTTGTATTAAGGTGAAGATTGTTGGGTTTCGTGACCTAAATTCATCTAGGGTTGCGTGGTTTGGTGTATTAGACATTGAAGGGGTCAAAAGAGGGTCCAAAGAAAAAAGGGTGTTGTAGTGCTAGCTAGCCGCTTGAGTTGCAAGGAGGTGAATGTTTTACCAAAACTCAGCGTTGGGGTGCCATACACTCAACATTGGGCACTTGAGTTGCCGGTCGATAAACGTTCGATTTCCACTCAAGCGCCAGTTTGACGGTTTTTTTTTTTCTTATTTCCTTGTTTTTACTCGATTTTTTACCTAGTTTCCATCTTTTGTGCTATTATTAGGTTTGAGATGTAGCACTATAAGTAGTAGACTCTTCTTCGCAAGTTGTGGTATTACTAAAAGTTAGAATTGTGTAGGAACATAATATTATTGTAATTTCTCTCTTCATTATTAGTAAATAAAATCTCCAACTCCTATGTCAAATTAAATTCTTATTTTTGTATTCTTATTGTTCTGATCAATACTTCATATCATGCCATATAACCTCATTTTGTCCCAACAGTAACACATTCATGCACACGATTATCAATATGATTGCACATGCCATATATGTTATGCATAACATCTACTCCGCATGTTAATCTTACAAAATTCTAACTTATTGAGAATTATCCAACACTATAACAAGTAACTAATTACTAAATTGGAAGCCAATCAATCAAGTAATGCAACAAAACATGAAAGATTAATCAAGAAATGAATACAAATACTAAACTATTAGTATTTGAATCAAAAACAAGAAAATATAGGTTTCATCTTTATCAAATGCAATAAAAGGTTTAGCTTAGCATAATTTCTATATAAAAAAAATAGAATTTGTATATTCTTCTTGATGAGTTTTGTGATTTGATGTGGTATGAGAAGCTAAAGAGAGAACTCTTGAATATTTAGCCCCGGTCTTGCATTTATAGGTGGTGAAATTAGGTCAAGAAGCACATTTAATTTGGGTTCCAAAAGAGTTTGTATCACAAAGTGAAAGTTGGCCCTATCTGTCCATGTCCACGCATGGTACATCTGCTTGCCCACGCATGGGCAAGTGAAATAAGCCTAAGACGGTGAAATTTTGCCTCTTCTGCACGAAAGATTAAGCTATAATTCATCAAAAGTAACCCCAAAGATTTATATTTAACTGTCTAGATAAGTGTATGGATTACACTTATCATTAAAGAATTGAGGATTAATACGTTCAATGTGAAAATGTAATACATCTTTAGTTTTGGTCTTATTTTTTTAGCTTAATCATATGTCGAACCACGTTTTATTAACAATCAATTATTTTTTCGACTTGGCGTAGTAAGATATCATGATGAATCTTTAATTATGTATTTGAGATCTGAAATGGAACCAATATTTGTATTTAAATCAATGGTTTATATTATAAGATTTTCATTGGTTATTGGTTTAGTTCTCTCGTGTGTACAGGGATCGCGATCAACCTTAACTTAAGTGGTACTAATTTTGGCGGCATTCCCATGAAAGGTAGGGAATATTTCACAATAGGGTAAAGATTAGAAGGTTTGTGCCATTCACCCATTAATTATTTTCGTGATTATTGTGAAAACATACTGCACTTCAATTTTTATGCTTAGAGGGTGTTTATTGGGGATTAAAATTAGATTTTTAGTGTATTGTGATAGAAGTTTTTGAAATATGTGGTTGAAAAAATGTGGGACCCATGAAAGATGTGGTTAATATTGATTGTTTGACTTTGACCTAGATAAAATTCAATTGTAATTCGGCCCAAACATGCTTTTATTATGAAAAGTAGTAAAATCCAACCTGTTAAATTGAACATGTAAAGGTTAAACGACAACTTAATAAAGACACGTGTTCGTATTCGAAATTGTAAAACAATAGCGATATATTCATGATGAATTTGCCTTTTTCTTTTTTGACACACACACACACACACAAACAAATATACTGGGAACCAATTCTCTGTGTGGTTGATCAATTAAGGAGCAATAGTTCAATTTAGGGCTCCAGTCCTCTCTTATTCCCGTCAGCAATGGGGAACAATGTGTTCACAATTAGCTTGATCGGAGATCAGACGGACGTCGTCCGGGTCATAGTCCTCCCATGCGCCACCATGCGAGTTACGTTCAAGCTACAGGGAAAAGAAAAAAGGAAGAGAAAGAGACGTAAAGATATTCACAGTCCATTTATAGATTCTATACATACGCACGGTAGTCGATAAACACAATCAGTTCTTAGCTTTTGATTCCCAGAGCGGATTCATGAGGTCCCTCATCATCGATTCATCTTTCTCGTTCCAAAAGTAAAGTGTAGGAAAAGAGAAAAATTCTGTTTTTGCTCTGTGCTTTCATCTTTTATTCTCTCTTTCTAGACCTGAGGCAGAAAAATTGAAACCCTTTATCTATTTCTCCTTTTAGAATCTTATCATCTCAGCTTCAGGGAATCATCTATGTATATCCATCGCTCTGTTTTGTATATAGATCTATTTTTCTTTTGCATGTCTATATCTATATTTATACCTGCACAAATAGTTCTTCTATAAATCACAGTAATAACATAAAAATAAATAGTGCGTATTTCTTCCTTTGGATTTTCATGCAAGATATTGCTGGTGCTTTCGGATGATTAATGTCGGTATGTATTTTTTCGTAGGATGTAAGCTTTTATGTGTTTATTATATGTCTGTTTGCCTTGCTTTTCTTTAATTTTAAAGTATGAGCTTCAAAAGATGAAATTTTTATGGGGTTAAGGATATTTTATTTTCTTTTTCTGAATACCAAACCTCCATGCAGAGTAAACAAATTTTCTAATAGTTTCTTCACCTTCTTTAGATTTTAATTATTTTTTTGTTTATTAATTTGACTGTAAACATTTATATTTATTTGTTTTACAGGTTTTCACCTTAAGAACTGAAGCTATTAAATGGGTTCTGGGTTAGAAAGAATCTCATTCGTAAGGTTCTCTATTTGAAAGTAATCTTATGTTTCTTGTTTTGCTCCGCGCCTCAGTATAAGCATTTGTAGTTTCAGTATTCTACCTTTGTTATATGTTTGTCCACTGGCCATTTAAGACTCTGTTTGCCTGTGATTATTTTCTGATATTCAGGCAGTGGTGAAATGTCCCTTGAACGGTAAAATTTCTGCTGAGATCTGTGAAGGGTTTTTGAAAGATTTATTATCGTATTCTTGGAATTTTGGTTCTGGGGATATTCTGATTTGAGAATTGAAAAGGATAAGCGGAGAAAATGGAAAGACCTCCTCAAGAAGATTTCTCGCTGAAGGAGACCAACCCGCTTCTCGGTGGAGGGAAGTTCACCGGAGATAAGCTCACGAGCACCTATGACCTTGTTGAGCAAATGGAGTACCTTTATGTCCGGGTTGTGAAGGCAAAAGACTTGCCCGGAAAGGATGTTACGGGTAGCTGTGACCCTTATGTTGAGGTTAAGCTTGGAAATTATAAGGGTACAACCCGTCATTTCGAAAAGAAGTCAAACCCGGAGTGGAATCAGGTGTTTGCTTTCTCGAAGGAACGGCTTCAGGCGTCGGTGGTTGAGGTTACAGTGAAAGATAAGGATGTTGTCAAGGATGATTTTATGGGTCGGGTTCAGTTTGACTTGAATGTGATTCCTAAAAGGGTACCCCCAGATAGTCCTCTGGCCCCGCAGTGGTTTAGGTTGGAGGATAGGAAGGGTGATAAGGTTAAAGGAGAGGTCATGTTGGCTGTTTGGATGGGTACTCAAGCTGATGAAGCGTTTCCCGAGGCATGGCTTTCGGATGGTGTAGCAGTTGGTGGTGTGGACAGCCTTTCGAGTATAAGGTCCAAGGTCTACCCCTCACCTAAGCTGTGGTATCTGAGAGTAAATGTGATTGAAGCTCAAGACTTGCAATCAAGTGATAAAAGTAGGTTTCCAGAAGTTTATGTGAAGGCCATTTTGGGAAGCGAAGGGCTTACGACACAAGTTTCCACAAGTCGGAGTATCAATCCAATGTGGAATGAGGATCTGATGTTTGTGGCTGTAGAGCCATTTGAGGCACCGTTGATTTTGAGTGTGGAAGACAGGGTTGCGCCCAACAAAACTGAAATTCTTGGAAGATGTGCCATTCCTTTAAAGTATGTGTACAAGAGGGTGGACAATAAACCTGTCAATACAAGGTGGTATAATCTCGAAAAACTTTTGGTTGAAGGAGAAAAGAAGGAAGGGAAGTTCAACAGCAAGATTCACGCGAGAATTTCTTTGGATGGTGGTTACCATGTTCTGGATGAATCGACTCATTATAGCAGCGATCTTAAACCGACGGCTAAACAATTATGGAAGTCGAGCATTGGGATTCTCGAGTTGGGTATTTTGAATGCTCAGGGGCTATCACCGATGAAGACGGTAGATGGACAGGCAACGACGGATGCTTATTGCGTTGCTAAATATGGGCTGAAGTGGGTCAGGACGAGGACAATTATCAACAGTCTTTCTCCCAAATGGAATGAGCAGTACACTTGGGAAGTTTATGATCCTTGCACTGTCTTAACTATCGGTGTATTCGATAATGGAAATTTACCAGGTGGAGATGGAAAGGAATCACGGATAGGAAAGGTTAGGATTCGCCTTTCAACTCTAGAAACAGATCGTGTGTACACACATTCGTATCCTCTTCTAGTTTTACAGCCTTCCGGTGTGAAAAAGATGGGTGAAATTCATTTGGCTGTGAGATTTACTTGCTTATCCTTAATAAATATGATGCATATGTACTCACTACCATTGTTGCCCAAGATGCACTATCATCTCCCGTTAACTGTGCTTCAACTTAACAAGTTGCGGCACCAGGCGACTGATATTGTTTGCGCGAAGCTGAGTCGTGCTGAGCCACCTTTGAAGAACGAGGTGGTAGGGTATATGCTGGATCTGGGTGCTCAAGTGTGGAGTATGAGAAAAAGTAAAGCTAATTTTTTCAGAATCACGGCGGCTTTAAGTGGGTTAATTGCTGTTGGGAAATGGTTCGATCAAATATGCAAATGGAAGAACCCCATTACAACCGTCTTAATTCACATTCTGTTTTTAATATTGGTTTTGTATCCCGAACTTATTCTACCAACTATATTCCTTTACTTATTCTTGATTGGAGTTTGGTACTATAGATGGAGGCCTAGACATCCTCCCCACATGGATACTCGCCTCTCTTGTGCTGATAATGCTCATCCAGACGAACTAGATGAGGAATTCGATTCATTTCCAACTTCGAGTGCCACAGATATTGTAAAGATGAGGTATGGCCGTTTGAGAACCATTGCAGGACGAATTCAGACAGTGGTCGGCGACATGGCAACGCAAGGGGAGAGGCTGCAGTCTCTGCTGAATTGGCGAGACCCGAGAGCTACAACTTTGTTTGTGACTTTCTGTTTTGTTGCTGCCATTGCTCTATATGTTACGCCTTTCCAAGTGGTGGCCCTTCTCGCAGGATTCTATGTGTTAAGACACCCTAGGTTTCGTAAAAAAGTTCCTTCGGTGCCACTTAATTACTTCAGAAGATTACCATCGAAAGCAGACTGCATGCTGTAGTCTTTCACTCATTGAAGAAGATGCTGAAAAAATAGAGCTTGTTTACTCTGTTTCACAAAGTTGTAAAATTTGACTAATTGTACGTTCCTTCACCAAGATAATTTGTAAGTGGCTTGATGTTTTAGACCAAAATAAAATGCGATCCTATGTTTTAGAATAGTAATTTAGTTGAATAAGATTGTCTGATTTGGATTTGGACCAAATCTTTCCTTATATTGTTCAAGCAATTTATATTGAAACGGGTGATTAATCCTCCAATTTTGGGGAGCAATAAGCCGAAGCTATGTAATATAAATTTTTCTACTTTTACATATGGGAGGTCACAACATTTCAGTGGCTGGATTAATTAATTATTTATTTATTTCTCACAGATGGTGTGAGATTTTGCCACCTATAAAATCTGTAAACCAAGCGGTACATGTAACATTGGGGGATATTCAACTGTTACTTCCCTTGGAGTGAAAGTTACAATATTCATAAGGATGTTTGAGGACTTTTAAATGTTACTTTCTGTTTTGTAGCTGCCATTGTCCTATAAGTTATGCCTTTCCAAGTGGTGGCCCTTCTCGCAGGGTTCTATGTGTTAAGACACCCTAGGTTTCGTAAAAAAGTTCCTTCGGTGCCACTTAATTACTTCAGAAGATTACCATCTAAAGTAGACTGCGTGCTGCAGTCTTTTACTCATCGAAAAAAAAAGTAGAGCTTGTTACTTTCTGTTTTGTTTGATTCAAATGTTACTTCCCTTGGAGTGAAAGCTACAATATTCGAGTTGATTCCTACGGATATTTGAGGATGTTACTTTCTGACACACCCTACTCCTAATAAAGCTAGTGGACCCGGAGTGTGACGTGCACCGATGATAGATACCAACTGAAAGTTGGACCCACCATCAAAGCTACCATAATACGTAACTTGTAAATTATTTTAATAAAATTTTGACATTATCTCCCTTATAATTTGGACTAACCAACCTGTAAACAATTTTATACAACTCCTAACAATAGTACCATGTCAATACTAACTCATAATTATATAACATTATATAGAGATGAGCCGAAATCTCAATACTTTTACAATGAAAATAACATTAACTGTACATATAGATGCAAAATACATAGTGAGCCCATCTAACTATCTACAAGTGATGTGGAATGACATCCAAAAATGAACATGTGTCCCAAAACACTGACTATATGCTCTAGAAAATGAGTCATACTAGCTAACTTCGTCGGTGGTTCTGACTCCAAAATGAAGGCTCAACTCTACAAGATGCCCAAAAACTCAACTGCTATCCGATAAGAAAATAGTGAAAAAATATATAAGTTGATAGTAAGTGGAGAAGTTCAAAAATAATTATACTTATCCAATTATACATTTTTATCAATATTAAGTTTACATCATTTAACAGTCCACAGCATAACCACATATAATAATATTAATAAAGAAGTGAGACGTCCTCATAATACTAAAAAAAATATCACCTCATAACAATGATATAATCATCAACTGAAATCTATATCATCATCTCATCACATCAAATGTATCAGGAAATCTACCAAAAATATACCATCGACTGAAATCTATAATCTAGTCATATGCGCGTAGACTGACCTTTGCGCTAAACACTTCCGACACAGCCCTCAAACCCCCTCAATGAACGGAAGTGGGTCTCAAATACCTCTCATAATCAATACTAGAACACGGCCAAGGCCCTTCAGTGAACTATATATACACGGCCAGACCCCTTCATCCACAGTCAAGACCCCTCAGTGTAGTATAGAATACAACCAATGCCCCTCAATGAACTAGAATAAGCATATAATCACAAATACTTTTCGGGTTGATCTCAATATCACATATGTCAAATTCCACATATATCATAATGAAAAAATATTTCCACATAATCATGTAATTGGACAAAAAATTCAAAAAAATTGCATAAAATGTAAAATAATATAATTAATTTATCAATACTTGAAAAATATTTAAGTTTTTCCTTTCACTAGCTATTTGCGGGGCAATTAGTTTGGCTGGTGAGCTGTCCTAATCTATTCGCTACCTCTTGATATAATAATAAATTTATTCTAGTCAAAAATCAATTCACATTTTTTTAATAAGAATAATAGGATAACAATTTCACTTCTCTTTAACAATTTACCCACTAATCACCACATATATCAAATTCATTACTCACTCACCTTATACATATATAACTCCCATACATAATTTAATTCAATACTTAAACTTCCATATTTATCATTTAGTTTCATTCAATTTGTAAAAGCTGAAAAAACAAAGGTTTGAAAACAACAGTACTAAAATCCCAGAATTTTGAAATATGGCATTAGTTTCTATAGGTAGAAAACTGTCTCCAAAACCTTTGACAAAATGACACTTTCTGGGCAGAATTTCGGAAATAGCACACGTATATGAATTTTGCACAAAATTGATTTAAAATACCAAAATCCAACCACAAATCCATGTCTCACTCTAATACATCATAATCAAATATTTCATATCATATAAATACAAATAAATAAATAAATAAAATCAAAGAATAAGTATCTATTTAATAAACCCATCTTCAAGGTTTTACTTTCTTCAACACCAACCTTCCAATATGAATTTCATATATTCTTGTTTAATATCTAAAA
>CAIGRP010039082.1:0-28343 GCA_903798385.1 Fraxinus cuspidata
CCTCCACTCACCACACCACCACCACTAGCATCATCACCGCACACACTACCGCGACACCACCGCAGACCACTGCACCACCACAGATTCACACCCTTTTATGTCAGACACAAAGATCAGCATCACCATGAAGCAGCGGAGCTCATCACTATTTATAACAGACTCGTCGTCGGCCTCTTCTTAACAGATCAGTGGTGGTGATGCTTGTTTCGAAGTGACGAGGCTGCGAACACTGGCTGTTTCAGAGCGATGCCACTGCGGTGGTGGCGTCTTAAGCATCGCGCTGCGATCTCTAACAGTATCTCTGACGGGCGACGCATTTCGGTGGGCATGGTGGCGGCGTAATGGTTGTGGACAACGGGGTATGGAGGAGTCACGAGCAGTTTTTGGAGGGGAGAATAGAAAGAGATGGGAGAGGAAGAGAGAATGGATGGGGTGGAGAGCGAGAATAGATTGGGAAATAATTAGGGTTGGGGAAGATAGATATTAGTGGGGTGAATATGTAAAATAATTTAATTTTTGTAATATTATTATTAATATTTATAATAATACATTATCATCTTATTTTTGTATATAAAAACTTTAAATTTGATTTTTGAAGTTAAATCTTAAAAATTCTTCTTAGGTGTAATTTCCACTTAAAATAATGATGTATTATATGTAGAAATAAATAATAGCACGTATGTATAATTTAATAATATTTAGAGATTATATTAATACTACACTTCTTGTTAGCTTACATGCAAGATTTAATTCCAACCTCAAACTCATTTTCGCACTTATATCTTCAATTTTTCGTTGTATTTTTATCTTCAATCTTCTATTAATTTAGTTGTCTTTGATTATGATTTGTGTCCAAAAATTCATTGGGAGGATATAAAAATATTTATTTGCCTCACGTATTTCTAAATAAGCAAAATAAATAAAAAAATAAAAAGTTCGACAAAATATTTGTCCCTCATTTCAATCCACATTATACGAATATTTGGATTTTTTTTTATCAGAAATAAGATGTGCTAATTTATGTGAAGGTTAATGATAAAAATACAATAAAAAAGTTAGGGATATAAGTGTCAAAATGAATTAAAATTGAGAACTTTATTACAATTAAAATGTGATGGAAATAATAAAAGCTGTGGTGGACGTATAATTAGGGTCCTTCAGTTATATACCCAACTTTTTTGTCCTTGTTTTAATTATAATGGGATTATAAATTCAAAATTTCATAATTAAACCTTGAAATTAACATAAATACTGTAACAGATTTAGCCTCTGTTTGACAACCATTATTTTCAAATTCTTTTTATATATACTCATTTATAATCACACATTCACACAATAAAATATTTTGCACGTAAACTCAAAATTTTCTCTACTTTTTAATTACATATTATCCTAAAAACACTATTCAAAACTCTATTTTCCCAAAATAATGGTGGTCTAATTGGGGCTTGTTTGGTAATTAACAATGGTAATGAAAGCTATTTTTGTCAGCCCCTTCTGTTACACACGTGATCTTGAATTAACTCTCAATCACAAAATCACATTTCAAAATTTTCAATGATTTCAACTGTTAGCGGTAACATATATTAACTCCTTGATGCCCAAAAGAAAAAGATAAAAAGAAACCAACTTTTGTCAACAACGTTCGGTAAAAAATTCAGAGCACTACTAAAAATATGTTCAACATATGCATAAACAAGAGAAAAAAAATGCTTCATATCGATGCTACAATGGTCATTCGAAAATAGTAATGTATTTGCAATACTTTTCTTGAATGACTATTTACACAACAACTATCTTTAAAAAAAAAAATTGAAAAAAGTTCGACAGTACAAAAATATCAAGTAAAAGAAAAAAAAAGAATACAAAAATTAAAAGTATTAAGATGCTGCATCGTTAAGTACTTGTCAAGAAAATTAACGGAATAAAATTTGAACGAAGGAAAAAGAGTATAACTATTCCCTTAATTTCAATTAATGAAAATTCTTGTATCGAATTATCCATGTCTTGTAATCCAATGTCTTCAATATTACAATTATGTTAAAGTATGTTCCATGTTGTCTTGTTAGAGCCCTAAGCAACATCATCTTCATACAAATATTTATCAATCTTTATTTGACTTTAGATAGCATGATGGTTGTATAAAAAAATATTTTATTGTTGTCAATTTCGAGAGTCTTATATACAACTTGTAGCATACAAGAATAATATCATAAAGTTATATTGAGGTTAAATGTCCTTTAAGTTACGAACATTCATTACACAAATAATATAATTCGTTAAAATTTTACTAGAAAGAATCATAATTAAGGGGAAAAAATTACATTATTCATTTAAGTATGCTATGAAAGTTATTTCATAAAAAAACTTTGTTAGAAAATATAGTGCGATAAAACCTCGATCAAAGAAAAATAGTACAAGGCCTATATCCCCTTCACGATAATATGACTTGATTATATGCTTCATGAATATTAAATCCACTACAATAGTATTAATAGTTATGCTAGAAAGTTGATATAATCACGCATATCAAATTTCATATATTGTTATGATAACAAGATACAGAGTTGTAATTGCATCCACTATAGGATAATTTAACTATTTATACAAATCTTTACGAAATTTATAATGTTGAGAATCATGCATTATATGTTACGATTTCATTGAAATAAGATCAAGAATCGACCATATACATCAAGTATAAGGTAGTAATCAATCCACCAATAAAGATAGTTCAATCATTCGATAGAAGAAGTATGACTGGATCTATGAAGTATTTAATAAATGTTAAACCAATCTCAACATAAATTAATTGAAATTGAAACTCAACAAATAGTTAATTTTTCGATAGAAAAATCATTACTGAATCCATGAAAAATCTAGTAAAGGTTAAGCAAATTCTAAAGTATTCATGAAAAGGAAATCTAAATTCTAGAATTGTTAGACAATGACAAATCAAATTACATGGATAAAATATACGAAATCACCAATTCTGATTGAGTTCCTTTCTAGTTTCAACAAGATTTTTAGTTCTTCAAGGAGAATTTTTAGCCAAAGATGAGAGAAAGTAGTATGGAGAAGTTCTTTCTATTTTTTTTTCCGTGTTTAAAGTTTCAAAACACGTATTTATAGTTGTTTCCATAAGTGATTGACTTAAATTTGGAAACTAGAATTTTCATCTCGAAAATACTCTCTGTGACCGCATAGAATAAGTGGATGCGACAACATTGAACTTAAGCTATGCGGCCAACTTCTACAAGACAGCCTTCAATATTTTGGTCATATCTTTCTTTCCCAACATCCGATTGAGGCTATTCAAGATGTGTTGGAAATGTAACTTAAAGGGACACAAATCTTACAATAAATAACTTTTCCAATTCGAATGTTTCCTATACCAAAAATGGGTTTCAAACTGAGACTAAAAATTCGAAGCAGAACTTTTTCGGATGGGAGTTGATATGTGATAATACTTTGACTATATTTCATCTGTTTGGCTTCTTTCCTAGTCCAATTGATGTTTAACACTCTCAAATCTTCATATCTTTGTTTTCCCTTCCGAGTTGTCTTTTGGGAATTTGCAATCTGGTCCTTGAACTTTTGTTTTCTTCCACTTTGCCCCTTTTATTTCTTCCAAATTTTGCCATATCCATCAAATTGCCACCTAAATAAAAAATATAAAGATAATGAGTGCATTTTTCCATCAAATAATCACATGAGAACAACAAATAAGAAGGGAAAAACATGATATTTTACACTCTTATCATCATTGCAATATTATTTATTAAGGCTACGGCACCCCGAGGTAGGAGACAAATAATGACAAACAATCCCAACAGCCCGAGCAACTCCAACCTAATGGATTTGTCCCACTGTTTGCTTAGCAATTCTTGCTATGATGCGCATGTACATTCAAGCAATGACGATGCAACAAATGCCACACGACAACCAACACTATCACCAGTGTAGCCACCTCTATCGTAGGCTCCAACAGCTGTAAAGGACACCAAGAACACTGTTAATATTGTCATGGAACTTTTCAGAAAACATCACATAACCTTCGATTGTGGTATAGAGCCATTGGAAGCAGAAGATTGGGTGGTCGGAATAGAAAGGCTGCAGGTGCACAAGAAAGGTTATTTGCGCAACATTTATGCTTAAGAAATGCGCCATGAACTGGTGGGACTCAACCTCAAGGTCGAGATCCTGTAAACCCATGCATAAATAGTAGATTTGAAACCTACAAAAGAACAAGAAGAAAGCAACCTTGGTTTATTTTAATCTCTCAATAAAGTGTTGTTTTTGCAATGAAAAGAATGACCCTATATATAGGGAACTCATAAAAACCCTAAATAAATCGGAAATAATCTAGAAGTTACCAAAAAACAAAAGAATTCTAACGAAATTAAACAACTGAAAAATGCATCCAGATTTTGAACTATGTGATCGCATAACACACTTAGGAATGGCCACATGGTAGGCCTATTTTCTTTTTGGGTTGGTTTTGAGTGTTGATTACGACTGTATGCATGTTTAGACTATACGGCCACATGGTTAGTTGGAATCTCATTTTCTTCCTTTCCTTGAATCAAATGTACCTATCTTGGTTAATCTTCCATGCCTAACATGAAACTTGATGTTTTGCTCCTTACATTCGAACTCTAGGCCTATATAACTTGAACAAGTAATAATATAGCTTCCTTGATCTTCTTTGCTCGCGATCTTGTCATTAGTCCTTTCTTTATTATCAACTGATCCTTACTAACCTTCGTCCCATGGTTCTCATCAGTATTCTTAAACATGTATATGCTTATGGAGAATTGTTTTACCCATAAATTTTCCCCCTTCAGGTAATTAGGCATCAAGAAGATTGGAGCTTGGACTTAGCCGTGGTGGAGGAAATCAATTTGAAAGTATCATTATGTTTTCATTTCGAATTAAAATTTAAAGTATCTTGAATAAATTGTTTTGTTTTAATAAGATATTATCACGCGGCTTTCTTAATATTAATGAAATAAATTTTAATTAAGTACTTCCTTTAAGTATTATCATGGTTATATATTTATATTTATGGCCCTCGGGTTTTAGGACACAGGTGTCACACTTTCATTCTTCTTGTGATATTTCCTTCATGAGTCCTTAATCGAGTCTTGTTATCTATTAGTGTGGTTCACTCATTGTTTCAACGTCTCTTAAACTTGTTATTTTGATCATCTTTAAGAATTTTTTGGACGTTTTAGTGTGTGTTTTAATGTTACTTTATAGTTAAGATGAATTGGTGTGAATGTTCCAAAACTTGGAAAAAAGAGTGATGTTGGCATGAATCAAGGAGAAGTTGATGTTGATTTAGTGAAACTTGATGATTAGAGGCTAAATTGAAAAAAAAAGTGAATAAAGACAAAAAAATTGGTGAAATTAAAGTTTGAGGACTCCATTGCAACATTTTAATTGGTGATTCGGACCACAAAATAATAATTGAAAATTTTTAGGAGTCAATCGAATGCAATTTGAAGTTAAAAAAGAGGAAAATATGATGAAAATATATTAACAAATCAATTTTCAATCGCACAAGTATGAATTAGATTTTTAACCGAAGATTGAGACCCATTTTTGACATAATAAAAGTTCAAATTGGAAAATAGTTATTTCAAGTAAACTTGTAGCCCTTTGAGTTATGTGTCAATACACTTTGAATTGTCTCAATCGAATATCGGAAGAAAAAATTATGATAAAAGTACTGAAGGATGTGCAGTACTGATTTTCTACTCGAAAGTAGCTATTTCAAGTAAACTTGTAGCCCTTTGAGTTATCTGTCAATACACTTTGAATCGTCTCAATCAAATATCAGGAGAAAAAATTATGATAAAAGTACTGAAGGATGTACAGTACTGATTTTCTACTCGAAAGTGGGCGCTTCAGTACTACCCAGCGTAACTAATTTTTCAAGTTTTAGGAACACGACATCGGGGTGCCACAAGCGTGGTGCCAGGGTGCCGATGGGCGTGTTGAAAGTTTTCAAATTTTGGTATTCTTTTTCAACCCAATTTTGACCTCAATTCCTCTTAGGACTTCAAGATGATAAAAACACCAATTAAGATGACACTTTTGGATAACAATTCAACAGGGCAAGAAGCAAGAAAGTAAGAACACCATCGAGAAGAAGGTTGAAGATCTACAAAAATAACTTTTTCTATTCTCTTCTATATGTTGTTTTATATGTTTATTAGTTTCTATAACTTTCGTCATAAACTAAATTTCATATCTAGGATTTGATGTAACCAACTCGAGATTATGTTTTAATTTTATTTAATTGTTTCTTTAAAACATTTCATTCCATTTATTTGTGTGTTTATTCTCCATGCTTTCAATTAATTGGTCACTAATTGAGTGATTTGATGCTTTAAATTTTGACACTCGAAAGAGGGAAATTTAGGCACATCTTAGAATAACACAACCAAAGTTTTATAGGTTTCGAGAGAAAATATAAAAATCTTCCATATAAGAACCACAGACTTGATAACTCTTAGTTAATTCAGAATAGAGATATTAAACTTGAATTCTAGGAATAGTTTTTACTAGGCACTCGAGAGAGGGCGTAGAATTTCATTAGGGTTCTTACTTATAAACTTGGAAAATGATTAGAGACAACTAGATGATTGAGAAACATAGTTGATAGTTAGGTGAAACTATAATCCTAGGATTTCTCATATTGATTAATTCTTATAATTTGCATTGAAATTTTTGAATTCGTCATAGTATCTATGTTAGAAGTAGATAAAAACCATTGATATTAAATTTTGATTGTCTAGATAAAATAGAGGCTATTCAACGTTGTATAAGGATCGATGCTCCTTATTTGTAAGTCACCTGAAGCTTCGTAAAGGGTTGAGTTGCACCACAAGTCAATCAACATAGTGAAATTGGCCTTGCTTGTACCGAAGAGCTTGGTAACGGAGGACATATTTCATTGCATTAGATCGAACCTCCATAATTATATCATTTGCATTCTCTATCCCTCTTTACTTATTGCTTTTATATTCATGCTTATTATTTAAATTATCTATCTAGTTATTACATACTTGATTTTAGATTAATTTTTTGAAAAATTTTTAAAAATCAATTCACCCCCTCTTTGTTAGCTATTCTTGGGCTACCATCCATTAGAGCTTTAGTAACTCAGATGTCATCACTTACAACCCAAGTAGCTGCATTAACGTTATATGGGACTCAACAGAATGTAGTATCGATTATGGCTCCTTCCACATCGCACCAAAGTCTAAGATGGAGAATTAGCAAATCAAGTATGTAAACAACAAAAATTTCAATCGAGTAAGAAACTACATGGCAAATAACTGCCATTCAGGGTTACGAAGACATGAAAATTTGTCTTATGGTAACACTATGAATGTGTTCAACCTCTATCTTTGTTCAATAATTAGGCTTTTGAAGGAAACCCATCGTTGGAGGATATTTTGGGAAATTTTATTTCTGAGACTAGAGCGAGGTGTAACCTAGATGAATCTTGACTAGACAATAATGAGACTCATATGATCAACATGGGAACAACAATAATGAAACTAGAGGTACAGATTGGTCGGTTAGTAATTGTAGTAAATTTCCAACAGCAAGGGAAGTTTTCCAATGATACTGAGGTCAAACTAAGAGAGCATTGCAACACAATCACATTGAAGAGTAGAGAAGTAGATGGAGAGAGCAAGCCAAAATAGGATGTGATGCCTACTATGGATCCCAAACATAAGAAAAGCTGGTTGAAGGTTGAGATAGAGGCAACAAAGAAAACTCCTTAGCATAACTCAATCTCATTCCTAGATAATCCACCTATCTTGAAGCCACCACTGCCATATCTATAGAGATTCTTGAAGAAAAAGTTTGATGACCAATTTGCAATATTTCTAGAAGTCTTCAGGAAAATCAATATCAACATTCATTTTGCAGATGCTTTTGTACAAATGCCTAATTACCAAATTCCTGAAGAAAGTGATGTCAAAGAAAAGAAAGTTGGAAGAGTTTAAAACAGTGAAATTAACAAAAGAATGTAGTGCCATTCTCTAGAAGAAGCTCTCTCAGAAACTAAAAGATCTAGGTAGCTTCATTATTCTATGCACAATTGTCACTTCTACTTTTGATAAGAAATTGTGTGACCTGGGAGCTAGCATCAATTTGACGCCACTGTCTGTATTCAAGAAGTTAGGCCTTGGAGAAATGAAACAGCTGCCATCACTTTGCAACTAGCTGATAGATCCATCACATACCCAAGAGGGATCGTTGAAGATATATTAGTGAAGGTAGACAAGTATATCATTTCGATGGACTTTGTGGTTTTAGATGTGGAAGAAGATCAAGAATTACCATTAATTCTTGGTCGACCTTTCTTGGCAATTGGAAGAGCTTTGATTGATGTCCAAGAAGGAAAATTGACACCGCAGTTAATGAAGAGCAAGTCATGTTCATGCAAAAGAGAATTGTTCTATGATCTTTTAGAGCAATACATTGCAACTAGGTATTCAAGAAGTGATACATTTGCTATTGAAAGCTACACAGGGAGTAAGGAAGTGGTTGAATTTCTCTTAGCTTATGAAGCTTACCTACAAGAAGGAAAGAAAAACTACATAAAAGAACTTTTGAAACCTCCCAACATTGTTACATCAAAAGAGGTTTTGGAGGCTATACTGGAGTTGAAGCCACCTTCTGATCCTCGTGGCCATGCTCTATTGAAGAAAAATCCAAAGCCAAGGAAAAAGAGTCAAAACACAAAGGAAGTGCCTCCTGAATATCCAACTTCAGGCAATCTAAGAGTGTCGAGCTAATGACATTAAAAAAGTGCTTCTTGGGAGGCAACCCAACCTTTTTATCTCCCTATCTTTTATCTTTGGATATTAGTTTATACTCTTATTAGTAGTTTATTAATGAGTTTTTTTCTCTCATATGTTAAGTCTCAAGTTTGGGAGGGAAGCTAGAATCAACATTCAACATCCATCAATCCACTATCGCATCACCATGATGTCGATAGCAATGAAGACAACCAATATCTTCACTCAGGGAAATCATCCTCATTTTTTTTTATTTTCACATTGGGAACAATGTTTAGTTTTAATTGGGTGTGAAATATTATAATTGTCTACTTGCTTAGTTGTTTTTTTTTTTGGTCTGTGATTTGTGTGAGTGTAAAAAATAAAATTGCACGCTTGTGTGAGTTAGATAGCATTGCTGGCGTTGATGTATATAATTAAAAACATGTATTAGTTTATGAATTGTGAGTAAGTTTTGTGTTTTGGTTTACTTTTTTGCTTATTCACGTGAACATATTTATGCATGAGAATTGAGTATGGTGTTGTACATAAATAGATTGATTCGTGCTTATAAGTTGTAATAAAAAACTTAGATGCTCAATTCCAATTTGAAATAAAGAACTTAGATGCTCAATCCCAAAACATATTGTTCACTACATCCTTAACCTTATAAAGCATAGTTTGGGGGTGTTCAAGCCGGTGCAAGATATGATTTAGACATGTGGTGATTCTGTGCATGTTGAAAAAATTGGTGTGGAGTGTCTTTAAATTTCAAGTATGAACTAGGTGATGATCATATGCAAGAGATCAAAACCTTTTTAATTTTGCTTTTCTCATAAAGAAATAGAGCATTGCACTTATTAACTCTATGTCTAACGCCGACACTTTTTTTACTCGAGTTAGTAAGTCCGTTGAGGCATCTCGAAACCTGTTACCCTTTGGCTTTTAAATTTGAGGAGTTATTGACTAAAAGTTTGTTATAGGGGTCAAGAAGAGAAAAAATGGTGGGGTTGATCTTGAGCGAAAAAAATCAAAGTAAGCAAGTAATTGTGCAACTGTGAAATAATTATGGGGGCTTAGATAACTAGTGGATTTGAATCACTAGGTATAAGCTTGATTGTCGAACCACTTATAAATTGGGACAATCATCACATGCATAAATTGTTGACATTACCAAGTAGACCAAACCAAATTTCAGAGGTGTCAGAAATGAAAAATTGAAAATAAACTTTGGAATGCACCTTTGGAAGAGAATAAAAGAAAACAAGTTTGGGGTGTGTGAATCACAGAATCTAATAAATGATATATTTGACTTTTAAGGTTGGGAATTTGATCAACTTGTGAATGTATAGCGTTGCACTTGATTCTTCACGTACACCCGTTTTGCATTGAATGAGCGAAAATTTTGCCTTTGCATTATAACTTCAAAGTAGTTCCTGAATTTGATATCATGTTTTCAATCCAGAGCCATAAAGGCAAGCTACTAGCTACTAGTTTAGGTGAGTTCATTTACTATTTTTGTTTGTGTGTTTCACTAGTATTTTCTTTTTGTTTTTTGTTTGCTTGAGGACTAGTAAAGTATTAAGTTTGGGGGTGTTTGATGACTGTGGTTCACTTATTGTTTCAATGTCTCTTAAACTTAATATTTTGATTTTCTTTGAGTTTTTAAGACGTTTTAATGTGTGTTTTCATGTTATTTTATAAGTAAGGTGAATTTGTGTGAATGGTGTAAAACTTGGAGAAAATAATAATGTTAGCATGAATTAAGGAGAAGTTGATGTTGATTTGGTGAAATTTGATGATTGGAGGCTAAATTGAAACAAAGAAGTGAATAACGATGAGAAATTGGTGAAATCTTAGTTTTGAGGACTCAATTGCAACATTTCAATAGTTGATTCAAACCACAAAACGATAATTAAAGATTGATAGGAGTCAATCAAATGCAATTGGAAGTCAAAAATGAGTGATATATGATCAAAATATCTTCACAAATCAATTTTCAATCGCATAAATATGAATTAGATTTTTAGCCAGATGATATAAATACCAATTAAGAAAAGGACTTAAAAGAATCAAGAATAGAATTTGGGGACCGAAACGTAAAGGTTGAAAGCTGGTATAACTAGGCAACTGTGCAGTTATAAAAGTCGGGTGACAGCTCGACTTGAATTTTAAAAAATGGATGCTGAAACACATAACTAGATGAGTACCTTTGGCGACCGTCCAGGCGAATACACTATCAAAATTTTGTTTTCGCTAAGAATTCAACTCCAACAAGGAACTTCAGGTTGGACCTTTATTTTCACAAATTCTAGAGACTTTGGGGACTTCTTGGAGAGTACTATAAATACAACTTCTCAATTCAATATTAGGTGAAATAATTGATTGCAAAAATAAGCGAAGAACAAATCAAAATTGAATCCAAGAATTTCAAGATTGAATTTAAAAAATTTCATATGATGAACACCTTTAATATATTTTGTTTTCTTCTTCACATGTTAGGCTAAACGAATATAGTGATAGGGTTACGAAGAATCTTTTCATGAACCTTTAATTCTTAGTTTTTCTTTTTGACATTCAAACACGTTTCAAATTATTGAACGGTTTTCATTGAATTATCTTGTTTAAAATTATGTGCACAATGATTGTATGAATATTGTGGTATGTTTTACCTTCAAAAGATGGAAAAAAAGTTAGACATAATGTTAATTGTCATAAAGTCCGATAGGGAATAAAAATATACCGTTATACTTTACGTGATCTTTAAGTATTCATAAAGCTTTAATGCATTCTTGTATATTCACATCTGTCAAAGAAATGGAGTCGGATCACATGTAAGAATAGGTTTAATTCTACTCGAAAGAGATTATTAAATAATTTAGGAATATCAATCTTCATAATTGAATTGTGGTTGTCAAATTGTAAGGTTAGGGTTAAAAGGGATTGATATAAGGGGATTCAAGATTCTAGTGCGCTTTTCATCAATTGATTGTCATAGAAACTTGTATTAATCACGTCTCTGCATTGATTCTCATCGAGTTGGGTCTTGCATTCATAAATATAATACTTAGTAATGCTTTAGTTATCAAAAAATCACAAATTCTTCATTGTTTCGATTCAGGCTTAGTTTAACTGAATTTAAACCAATACAATCTATGTGAGTATGATACTTAGACTTAAAAATCTATTTTACTACTTGTTAATAAACTGTGCACTTACGTGATTTCAAGCGAAGAATACTTTCGTGACAAGTTTTTTGAGCCGTTGCCAAGGATTGTGTTTGAGTTTAATTTCATTTACCTTAACAATAATTCGAACATATTTTTTTTGCTTTTATTTAATTTTTCTCTATTAATTTATTTTTGTCTCTCTTTCAAACCTTTTATGTGAAGTTCAGAAGACGGTAAACTGATCAACCAGTTGATCCAAATGAACACACCTTTCACCGTAGGCAAAGATTATCAAGAGAAACACAACAACAAAAAGACCAAAAACTACAATAGGAAATGGCTAACGAGCAGAATAATCTAGCAGTTCCAGTGAATGAAGAGGCAATTATTGATGAAGGGAATAAGCTAGTTAGGGATTTCATGACTTCACAAATCATTAAGAGCCAATCTAGCATCATTTATCCTCCTTTTGGATAGCCAAACTTTCAGTTGAAGACAAATGTCATTCATTTATTTTAGAATGGACATCAATTCTATACAGGGTTGATAAGAATCTGCATGCACATGTTTCTCAATTTTTAGAGATGTGTCAACACTTCAGGCATCAAAGTTGAGATTATTTCTACGTACTTCATGAGATAGAGCACTTGAATGGTTGGACTCACGATCTATTTCCAATTTCACCACTTGGAATGTATTAACTCAAAAATTCTGCACCAAATTCTTCCCACCGGCTAAGATAGCAAAGTTGAAGCATGACATATCCATATTCAGTCAAGGTGAAGCCGAATCCTTTGATGAAGCTTGAAACAAATTCAAGAACATGCTTCAAAAGTTTCCTAATCACAACATCAGTAAGGGACTCGAGGCCTAATATTTCTCTACAGGTCTAATTTTATCTTACAAGACCATAGTTGACTCATCATCTAATGGCTCCTTATCCATGAAGACAATCAATTGAGCCTTAGAGTTGTTTGAGAGAGTGGCTACAACCACAACTATATGAGCTTTTGAGGGGGTTGTTCATAAGAAGACACCAGAAGTATATGAGGTAGATACTTATACGGCATTATCTACAAAAATTTACTCTTTGGTTGATAAGGTTGAAAGCATATTACAGTCATCCAATTAGTAGAAGCCAAGTGGTCAAGTTGTGAAGAATGTGGGGTAGATCATATTACACCAAATTGTTCAATTCTTGCACGAGATATAGAACAAATAGACTAGGGATAGGGGGGGGCAACGTTATGTTGCAACTCAAACTAACCCCTAAACTGAAGGATCAAAGAGTCTCAAAATACCTTGCTCAATAGGAAATAATAATACTTTTAATGTTTTATGTGATTTGGGAGCAAGTACAAATCTAATGCCTTTTTCTCTCTACATGAAAATAGGCTTAGGAGAGCTAAAGGATACTGCAATCTCCCTTCAATTAGCAGACCTATCAATCTAGTACCCTTGATGAGTGATTGAGAATGTGCTCATTAAAGTGGACAAGTTCATATTTCCAGTAGACTTCTGTCTTAGACATAGAGAAATACTAGGATGTATCACTAATCTTGGGTAGATCATTCTTATCCACGAGTCGGGTAATTATGGAATTCGAAGCAGGCAAGCTAACCTTGAGGATAGATGATGAGCAAGAAAATTTCATATTTATGTCACTCTCAAAAGGCCATCCCATAATGAGAAAAGCCAAAAGTTAAAGAAGAAAGAGTAAAGGATTATACAAAGTAGGAAAGAAAAAATGGAATCATTGAAAACTTCAAGGATGGAGAAGGAGTTTTTCAAGTTTGGAGAATCGACAAGGGAGTTGGCAACGCTAAACATAGTGTGACTGTTTTACTAGTATAGTCCATTTTAAACCGCCATGAGTAAATCACCCAAAAGTCGAGCTCTAGACTATAAATCGACTGCTTAATGGGAGGCAACCTACTTTTCTATCACTTTTCACTTATTTTGATTAACATTACATTACAAGTAGTTTTAGGTATTGCATTAATTTAGGAACTCGTGCATTTAAATGGTTTTTTAACACATTTTATGTAGTGTTTTAAGACTTGCATTAGTAACTTAGGCATGTTTAGTCATTGAGTTCATTTTACTTAGGCTCATCGTTAACACCCTAGCATTATTGAGCTTACATTAATGTGATATGCATTCTTAAGGTTGGGCCTAGATTTCAATCTCCAAACCAATTTGAAAGATCTAACTTTTCTTTGCTATAGGATTTTTGTAGGGATGTACACTCTGTTAGATATTTTTTATAAGTTGGAATATTAGAATTCTTCTTGATATGAATTCAATGAAAATATTTAAACCTTGTATGCTATCACTAATAATTATTTTCAATTCTTGAAACAGAAAATTAAAGTCCAGCAATAAGGAAAAGTGGCAGTGGACCAGCCTGATCCTTTTATCTGTTTGCATCTACCCTAGGGAGTTTCTAATCCTTACTCCTTTATTTGATAATTTTTCCTTTTACATTGGGGACAATGTAATACTTTGGTTTGGGGTTGGGTAAGTATTAAGATACTTAGGATCTTTATTTCTTGCTTTTCAACTGCTTATCAGGTTTGTATAAATATTTTCAATTTAACAAAAAAGAAAAAAATAAAAAAATAGTGTCTAGTATAGTGTTGAACGACTTGTAAACTATGATAATATTTATCTATTTGAATTGAGTACACTTTAACTATAACTGAACAACACCATAACATGAATTTTTACCTGAGTATTTATCCATGTTAGACTTGATTACTTGAGCACATAGCCGAAATTGACTTATCGCTTATGTTGGGACATGACGATTATGTGGATTTAATTGTTGATGTTATTGACCTAGGCTTGAGTTGAATTTCTAGATCTTTGAAATAGTAACAAAGCAGTTTGGGAGTGGCAATATTAGTGCTTGTGTTCATAGAAGTTGATGGTTTGGATTTCTCAGATATCACGGATGGTTGAAGGAGTTTGTGTTATCTAGAATGGACACTGAACACTTTCAAAATTCGAATCTCATATCAAGAGAAAGAGTAATACATCTTATAACTCTCTTTGTAGCCTTTATGGCTCAAGTTATTGAGTCTATTAGGTTATCTAAAACCTAGTACCCTATAGTCATCTGACTTGGAAGTCATGGGTCAAAAACCCTATAAGGGTCATTTACGAAGCTTAATGTATAGAAGTCTTCCACATAAGATGTCAAAAAATAAATATAAGTTCATAGAGAAAGAAAGAGAAAAAATGAGATTTAGATTATCGAAAGCGAGAGGTGCCCGATAGGGACTTTGAGATTTGAACTCTAGAGACTAGTTGTGTAACTTTGAGGAATACTTATTATCTTCTTTCTAGGTTTACAAATATTTAATTTTGATCAAATTGATTGGAAAAATACATTATAATAATTCTTAGACAATCACATTTGCTAAAAACACCTCGAGATTGGAGAGAAGTATAAGGAGTTAATTTGCACAAAAAGTGTGAGGAAAAACTGACCTTCTAGTATAGGTCTGAGTTCAGTGTTGGCTAATCACACACACTAAGTCAAGCATCGGATGCGTAAAACTTTATACTTGATGTCCTTTGGATCTTTATAAAGTGTTACTTAATTTTAAACCTGAGGCATATGGTAAATAGTTCAACGTTGAGTCATTAATTTGTGATTTAGTTTAGGAAATGATATGGTTTATTCCTAAGTTTTGTTTTATTTTGTTTTGTTCGAGGATGAACAAAGGTTTTAGCTTGGGAGTGTTTGATAAATACGTTTTGTGCACTTATCTATGCCATATTACTAAGATTTTATATCATCAAAAGGTTGATATTGTAGTACTTAATTTAGTTTAATTTCTTTTTGTTTCAGCTTTGGACCCGTTTCTAAGCAATTGGAAAAGAAATGAGGATCAATTGGCCATTAGATGGAAGTTTGGAGACTAATATGCATTTGAATAAAAGATAAAGGACCAAAATTGAAGTGATTAAAAGCGGAGGATCAAAATCAAGGAAAGAATGAAAAAATGACTAAATTGCAACATTTCAATAGCTGATTCGGACCATAAAATGTAGATTGAAGATGTTATGGGCTCAATTGGATACAATTAGAAGTTAAAGGATCGAAATTACTAGAGAAAATGACTTAAAAGAATCTAGAATAGAATTTGGGGACCAAAATGCAAAGCTTGAAAGTTGGTATAATTGGGCGACTGCACAGTTATAAAAGCTGGGCGACCATCCGACTTGAATTTTCAAAAACGGGTGTTGAAACATGTAATTGTGCAAGTGCCACGAGGACGCCCAAGCAAATGCACAACCAGAATGCTGTTTTCATTCAGAATTCGACTCCAACGAGGAAAATTCCTTTTGGGCCATTATTTGCAAAATTTCTAGGGACTTTGGGACTTCTTGGAGATTAATATAAATACAACTTACTTCTTGGAGATTAATATAAATACAACTTATCAACTCAAAATTAGGGAAAAGAATTGATTGCAAAACGAGGTGAATAACACATCAAGGTTGAATCCAAGAATTTCAAGATTAAATTCAAGAATTTCTTGGTGATGAACAAATTTTATATATTTTTTGTTTTCCTTTTTCATAGAGGTGCAAGACATGGTGCACATGGCTATGAAGGTAGAGATGAAATTGAAAAGAAAATGAGCAGCAAAGTATTCTTCGAGTTCTAATTCTCCTTGGAGACCGTAGTGGGGTAATGATAATAGGAATGATAGGGCCATTTCAAAGAGTAAAACTGAACCACCTAAGGGAAAAGAAGAGGTAGCTAGCAAAAACAATTCAAATCAGATTCCCAACCTTCTAGGAATAGATATATCAAATGCTTTAAGTGCTTATGTTCAAGCACATTGCATCATAATGCCCAAACGAAATGACAATGATTATGCGTGATAATGGAAAAGTTTTGATTGAGGATGAGAGTGATAGTGATGAGAAGCCCAACCTAAAAGATGCTAGTGATGGTGATGGAGTAGAATATCCAGTAGAAGGTGAAGCACTTTTGCTAGACTTGCTTTTAATGCACAAATGGAGGTGGATGACACAGAGTAGTAGAGAGAGAACACTTTTTATACTATATTTTATATTAACAACAAAGTGTATGATTATAGATGGGAGAGTTGTACCAATATAGCTAGTACCACCCTTGTTGAGAAGTTTGGCTTATCTATGCTAAAACATCATAAACCCTATAAGTTATAGTGATTAAATGAATGTGGGAAGAAAAATGTTAACAAGCAAGTCCTAGCGAGTTTTACTATTGTAAGGTATAGTGATTAAGTGATTTTGTGAACTCCGTTGAAGGATATACCTTGGAACCCACACGGGATTTGATCGAACCCCAAGAAAGCTAAAATCAAAGTTATAACCTTGACCCAGTGATTTTTTGAATCAAAAACCAAGGCTGGAAGGGTTGAACACCACAAAGATTGGAAGTCTTTGATAAGTTCAAAATTGTTCAATTAAGAAGATATGAAAACGAATAATCTTATTTTATCTCTCAAATAAAGTATTGGTGTTCTTGTACAATGAATAAGTCCTCAAATATATAAACAATAATAAAGAAATCACATTCTACTCGAAAAAAACATCAAGATAAATTTAAACAAATAGAATTCAAATCAAACAGAAAAATAAAATTTCAAACCCAGCCGAATAACCATGTGATTGCATGGTTATATTTGTTGTGAGCGCATGGAACAATGATTTTGTTCGTGGGTTCTGAATTTTTTATGTTCACGAGGGCAAGAAAATTACTTGTGATGGCATGGCTTTTCCAAATCAACTCCCTCTTCTTTAGCTTGAAACAAAAGCCCTAAGATTGGTTTGTCCTTCATGCCCATCTTACTTTATGTTTTATTTGTTCCACTTGACCTCTCAGTCCATGTAGATTGGACAAGTCCTTGCATGACTTCTTTGATCTTCTTTACGCTTAATCTTGTAATCTGTTCATCTGGAACATGTAAAGAATCCTTACTAACTTGCTCTCCATAATTCTCAACATTCTCTCCCTTTTTATAAGAATTTGACTTAGAATCTTCACATGCATCAAAGGGAGAAAGCTCAACAACATTGAAAGTAGTGGACGCATTATACTCACATAGAAGGTCCAATATGTAGGCATTGTCTATTAATCTTTTCAAGAATTTGGAATGTTCCATCTTTTCTAATATACAATTTAGACCTTCTTTGGGCTAGAAAACATTCTTCACGTGTGCACCCTAACCCAATCTCTTGGTTCAAATGTTATACGTCTTCTTCCTTTATTAGGTTGAGCCTCATAGTGTTCATTCTTCTTCTCAATTTGAAGTCGAACATTCTCATGGATTGACCTTATTAATTCAGCTTTCTGCTTCCCATCTAAACTACCTCTTTCATCATCTAGTAAAAGAATTAAATCCAACAAAGTTAGTGGATTAAAACCATATAAAATTTCAAAAAGCGAGTAAGAAGTAGTAGAATGCATGTCCCTATTATATGCAAATTCTAAAAATGGTAAATAATCCACCGAATTTTTCAAATTCTTATTGATTATATTAGGCAAAAGTTGAGTTAATATTTTATTAAATACATTGGTTTGTCCATCTGTTTGAGAGTAACAAGTAGTAGAAAATAAAACCTTAGTTCCCAACTTACCCCCACAATGCCCTCTAAAAGTGGTCAAAGAAATTAGCATCCCTATGAGACACAATACTCCTAGGTATTCCATGGAGTCGTAATATCTCTCTAAAGAGCAAATTGGCTATGTTCGTGACAACATCTATTTTATGACATGGAACAAAATATACCATCTTATTAAACATATCAACTACCATGAATATGGAATCTCTACCACCTTTTAGTCCTAAATAGTTCCAACATAGAGTCCATAGACACATCAACCCATGGCTTACTAGAAAAGGGTAAGGGTGTATACAAACCCTAGAGTAAAACCTTAGATTTAGCCTTCTTGTAGGTGATGCATCTATTACAAATATGATTAACATCTCTTTTCATCCAAGGCCAATTAAAATGCTCATGTAACATTTCTAAGGTTTTCTGAATACCCAAATGTCCCATTAAACCCCCCTCCCCTCCCCTCCCCCCTCACTCCCCCTAATATGTACTTTACATACTAACAATACATGCATGAAACAATTAAGCATACATAACTTATTTTCCTTGAACAAATATCCATAGTGGTTATAAAACTTATCAATTGCAGCCTTATCACATAATACATATACATACATATATATATATGTGTGTGTGTGTGTGTGTGTGTGTATATATATATGTATGTATGTGTGTGTATATATATATATGTACACACACACACACACACACATATACATACATATATATACCGAATAATATAGGGAAAAATTTCAAATAAACTCCATACATCTCGCATGCCTCATGTTTAATTTACGTTGGCCCTTTAGATGTTTCAATGATTCATGGTCGGTGTGGTTTACAAACTCTGCCACATGTAATGTTGTCATGTCTCCAAAACTCGAACAAGAACATAAAACTCTTTGTCATAAGTAGGATAATTTAAAGCTGTCTCATTTAGCTTTTCATTGAAATATCCTATTGGTCACCTATCCTGTGTTAAAACGGCGCCAATTCCTATTTCGAGGCATCACGTTCAATATCAAATGTTTTGTTAAAGTTAGATAGTAATAAAATAGGTGCAAAACACAATCTATACTTAATAATATTAAATGCATTTCTTGTGCAATACCCCAATGAAATTCAACACTTTTTTATACAATCTCAGTGAGTGGTGTGGCAAATGTACTAAAATCTTTAACAAAACGCCTAAAAAAACTAGCTAAACTATAGAAGTTTCTTATCTCAGTTTTGCGTTTAGGTATTGACCACTCATTGATAACTTTTACTTTCTTTTCATCTATTTCAATACCTTTTGTATTAACAACATAACCGAGAAAAATTACTTTTTCCATGCAAAATGTACACTTCTTAAAATTAGCATAAAGTTGCTATCTCAAATCAACAAACACGCATCTTAAATTCTTAAGTAAACTCTTAATGTATATTAGGATGTCATCAAAATAAACTACTACGAATTTTCCTATAAATCCATGCAAAAAATGGTTCATTGATCCAATAAAAGTACTAGATGTATTAGTAGGTCCAAATGGGATACACCACTCATATAACCCATATTTAGTCTTAAAAGCAATTTTTCATTCATCTCCTTCTTTCATTCTAATATGGTAATAGCCACTCTTAAGATCTATTTTACCACAAATACATGATCTTGCAATTAATCAAGCATATCATCTAATTGCTTTTGAAGCACGAGAAGCACTAGCACCACACATGGACTCATACTCTCCATCGCATACCCTTTACTCATTAACTCCTCTACTTGCCTTTGAAGCTCTTTCGTCTCCTCGTGATTACTTCATAGGTTGGTCGAATTGAAATAACAACTCTAGGTATAAAATCAATTTTATATTCAATGCCTCGAAGGGGTAACACACTAGCATCTCCTTAGGGGAGTTATCATCAAATTCTTAAAATGTTGTAACTCAACTACATGGCTATATCCCTATTTATTCCATTCAAAATCTAGCCATTGTGGCCTCCCTATCCTCATCAACATTAGCCTTAATCATAGCTACTTCTATCTCCTTATGATAATCCTCCACACTCCTTAAACCTTAACTAAGATTGTAATTTTTTATAAGGGTCTCTATAGTAATGACTAGGTACAAATATCCTCCTCACGAAAGCTTTCAATTCACCCCATGTTTCTATAGGCCTCTCGTGATTCCTTCTCATATTTTTCACCACTGATCCACCATATTAATGCATTATCAGTAAATTCTATCACTGCTAGTTTTACATTTTTCTCCTCAGAATAATTATAGTAATCAAAGATCAACTCTAACTTCTTCTCCCACTTCAAATAAACTTTAAGGTCGTTTCTACCTTGGAATGAAAGAATTTTCATCTTAATACTTCCCAAATCATGATCAATTCTATTTCCATCTCGATCATCAAAATCTTGCAAGCTACCATCCATATCTCTCTATTTCTCGTCCTACCCACTTCAGCCACCCCAAGAATTTCAAGAAAAGATTTCTTGAATTTGGTTTATGCCTTTTCACAACAAGATCGATTCCTAAGGAATATGTATCAATAGTAATAACGATGGTGTTTCTTGGAAAATAACACCACAAGAATTCCAAGAAAGGGTTTCTTGAAATTGAATATGCTTTTCTTGAACTTTCTTTGCCTTTTTCTTAAAATATTTTTGATTTTTTTTCTTGAACTTTCTTTGCTTTTCTTTTGAATATTCTTTGCTTTTTTTTGGAATTTCATTTTTTACATTAATTTAACAGAAAGATCAAACGCAAGATAATAAACTAAAAAAAATTGTTTTAGCACACTAGGGTTAATGCACTCAACAATTTTTGAATGTTCTTAGTGTGATTGTTTTGATGAGAATGACTTAAAAATGGGATAAAGACTCAATGAAGAAGACACAAGAAGAATTGGAACCGGAAAATAAAAGAAATATAAAGAATAAAAACTTGATTTTAGAGTCAAAGCTCTGATACTAACTGATGCGAACCCCGTTGTAGGATGTACCCTGGAACACATACAAGATTTGATAGAACCCCGAGAAAGCTAAAATTGGATTTATAACCTTGAACCAATAATTTCTTGAATCAAGAACCAAAATTGGAAGGGTCACATGCCACAAAAATTGGAAGTAAAAGCGAATAATCTCACTTTGTATATTAATCTCTCAGTTAAAGTCTTAGTGTCTTTCTACAATGAATAATTCCTCTTATATATAGACAATAATAAAGAAATCATATTATACTCGAAAACATCAAGATAAACTTAAAGAAATAGCACCCAAACCAAACTAAAAAACAAAATTTCGGACCAATCGGATAATCATGCGATCACATGGTTATATTTGATGCGAGCACATTGCAAAATGAATTTCTCTTAAATTCTAGTTTTTTTTTTATGTTCGCAAAGGCAAAGAAATTAAAGCCTTGCAATGGCATGGTTTTAAACACATGGCACAATGAATTTTCTCTCGAATTATAAATTTTTGATGCTTGCGAAGGCAAGGAAATTAAAGCCTTGCGATGGCATGGCTTTTCGGATCAAATCTTTCTTCCTTAACTTGAATCAAATGTACTAAAATTGGTCCTTCCTTCATGCATATCTTGAAACATCGCGTTTTGTTCATTCCACTCGAACACTCGGTCCACGGAGCTTCAACAAGTCATTACATGTCTTTTTTTAATCTTCTTTGCTCTTGATATTGTAATTGGTCCATCTGGAACATGCAAAGGATCCTTGCTAACTTGCTCTCCATGATTCTCATCAAGTGATATGTGACATGTTACCTATGCATTCTAACCATATTTTGTCTAGGGGCCATGGCAGTATGATAGGAAGCTGATATGATGTGTTTAAAAATGGTGTACAACTTTGTCAAAGATGGAAAATGGTTACTTCTTTTAACACCAATTGAAGTTAAATGGCAAGGCAGAAAAAAAAAATAGAGCGAGGTTGAAATACAAAAGAAGAAAAAAAGTATTGATTTTCATTGGGGCATTGAATAAGAAAACGTATTTAATATTATTAATTATATGTTGTATTCTGCACCTATTTTAGCACTACCTAACTTTAATAAAACTTTTTGAGATTGAATGTGATGCCACATGAATACAATTGGAGCCGTTTTGATTCAAGATAGGCGACTAATATCTTTTTTCAATGAGAAGCTAAGCGGGTCATCTTTGAACTATTCTGCATATGTCAAAGAGCTTTACGCTCTTGTTCAAATTTTGGAGATATGGCAACACTACTTATTGCCTAAGAAGTTTGTAATTCACATTGACCATGAAACATTGAAACATCTAGATGGACAAGGTAAGATGGACAAGAGGCATGCTAGATGGATGGAGTACATATCGACTTTTTCCTATGTCATTTGGTATAAATAAAGTAAGGATAACGTAATTGCTGATGCATTATCCCAAAGGTATATATACTTCTTACTTCCTTAAGTACCAAAATGTTTGAATTTGAATATGTTAAGGATATATATGCAAATGATGCTATTTTTTCTAATACATATATGTCATGTGATAAAGGTGTAGTAGGTGGATTTTATAGGCATGATGGTTATTTATTTAGGGAAAATATATTTTTTATGCCTAATTGCTCCATGCTTGAATTGTAAGTGCGTAAAGAAGATGGTGGGAGATTGATGGGGGCATTTCAAAGTTATGAAAACCTTACAAATATTGTATGAGCATTTTTATTGGCCTAGAATGAAAAGAGATGTTAATCCATTTGTAGTAAATGAATTACTTTGAAGAATGTCAAATCTAAAGTTTTGTTGCAAGGGTTATGTACATCTTTACCCATTCCTAGTGAGCCACGGGTTGATGTATTTGTAGACTTTGTATTAGGGCTGCCAACTAAAAGGGGTAGAGATTCCATATTTGTGGTAGTAGATATGTTTAGTAATATGACACATTTTATTCCATGACATTAAATAGATGATGCCACTAACATAGTTGATTTGTTCTTTTGAGAGATAGTACGACTCCACGGTATATCTAGAAGTATTTTATCTTATAGGGATTTTAAGTTCCTTAGCTACTTTCAAAAAGTTTTATGGGGTAAATTGGGAACTAAACTGTTATTTTCTACTACATGTCATTCACGAACAGATAACAACCCGAAGTAGTTAATAGAACACTAACTCAACTTTTGTGCACTATAATCAATAAAATTTTGAAAAGGTGGGAGGATTGTTTAACATTCATAAAGTTTGCATACAATATGACCATGAATTCTACTACTTCTTATGGTCGTTTTGAAATAGTGTATGGTTTTGGATTTAATTCATTTACCCATTGATGAAAGGGATAGTTTAGATAGGAAGAAGAATGTTGAATCTGTAAAGTCATTCTATGAGAAGGTTTGTTTTCAAATTGAAAAAAAGAACGAATATTGTTACTCATATAAATAATCATACCTAATTGAGCCATGTAGGCAGGTGGTGAGATGCATGCACCTTACGTGGCAACATGGGCGACCTTGTTGTAAGTACAGAGATGACCTTTTTTTCCCAGGAAACTAAGCCGAACCGATCCCGCTTGAGCAAAGGCCCCATGTAAGAACTGATCATGATGAGGTGGTGGCAAGATCCATAATAAATCTTATGATGAGGTGATTGACAAGACAACTCATTGCCAACGCCGTCCCCACACTCCTACACAGTTAAATCCCAATTGCAAAAACTAGGGCTTATAGACACGAAAGAGGTCCTAGCATTAAATGGCTTGATTGATTGATTGATGTTTGCACTAAGAAGATCCAGTCGATCTGTCGAGACCACGTGCCCTATCATCCAAAGAACCTCATTCACCTTAATCAAGCATAAAAGCTCACATTTAATGCCATTCAAGGGTAATGCAAATTCAAACTCTCACACTTATATTCTTGCTACATATACTTCTAATATTTTTCTCCCAAGCCTACCCTCTTTTATCAATTGGAGGCTCACGTTCAAAGCCCCCTACACCCCAGATTCTTTTCCTAGTTGGCATAACCATTTAACTAATGACTAGTCCAAGTGTATTGGGATTTAGCTTACGTAGACGTGAGAGGTTTTGAGATCTGTTGGCCACATCGGTGATACAAATTTTGGGGTCAACAGATTGGTGCCGTCTGTGGGAATCTTCGATACCATAATCACGAACATCTTTGTGGTAAAATCTATCTGAAACAAAGCCTTGGAAAAATGTTAGGTTCTTGAAAAAAAACCACAACGAAGAATGAATGTGTAGAATACTCACTGCTTATTCGAAATCAAATATTCGCTATGAGTTCCAGCCACCAAGAAACACATGGTGGGAACAGACGGGAGGAGGCCTCTAAAAAAGTGGTCCTCCGCACAAATGTGAACATGTGTCACCCCCATCACCGCCACAGGTGAGGTGGTACCACAACACGCCTAGCAAGGAAAGTGGAGGAAATGGCTGAAAATATAAGAAACATGGCCCAGTAAAATGATGCCATACAACAGCTATTCATGCAAATACAGCAGTAGGCTAGATCATAGGCACCTCGACAAGGGATTTTCCCCCACGTGAGAGGAAAATGACACAACGGCGTACCCTTAAATGCATAACATGGATGGCGACCCAGTGGAGAGGGAGATGGAGATAGACCTATCCACCAACTACGTCGCAAGTCGACCCAATGATGACATGCCACGGGAGGTAAACTTTTTCCCCGAGTACACTCAAGAGCACGAGCCTTAAAGATCGAGCAGTGTCTTTAATCGGATTAGACCCTCCAAGCCTAGAAATAGGTCCCATCAGCCACCCCTCGTACAAAGAGAGCAGGAACAAGACCAAAGACACGAGCCTCATGGGATTTTCCCTCCACCTAGAAATAGGCGAGAGATGAGGCAAATTTGAGAAATCAAGCAGGAACATCACAGTTCCCTCGTTATCAGGTAGAGGAAAATGATTTTGATGGACCATGCAAATCATTTGAGTTGGACAATGGTGACGAAAGCCTGCCCTTCTCCCAAGAATTGAGGAGGGATCCGATCCCTGGTCATTTTGAACCTCCAAAGATACCCAAATACGAAGGAAAAGGTGATCCGGCGAAGCATCTCACAACTACAAAACCCACATGTCTCCATGAGAGGCCTCACCAGCGCCAAAATGCAGAGCTTTTCACCTCACACTTACAGGAGCGGCAAAAATTTAGTACAGCCGCATCCCCGTTGGAAGCATCAGTAGTTGGCCAGATCTCAAGAAAGCCTTTCTGAACCAATACCTATATAGCTAGGAGGGAGAAGCCCCCATCCAAAGGCTACAAGACATGAGGCAGCAGGCAAGTGAAACCCTGAAAAGCTACTTGGCCCGTTTTACAAATGAAATGACATATTGCGCGCAGGTCACTGATAGGGAGGCCCTCAACATGAATACCCTATTCTGGAGAGATGTGCGAAATAGAAATCCCACTTCTTACAACGCTTTGGTGGAGATGATGAGGAGTGAAATTGTTAAGGAAAAGCTTATAGATCATCGCAATAGAACCTCAATGGGGCTCCCTCTACCTCAAAGATAGAGGAGAGGCCCTGTGTCCCACTTGGTAGACCAACAATGGACCCAAGTAGGACACACAATAACCCCCACCTCAGGTCAAGCGTTAGCCACAACCATGCTAAAGGTAGTGCCTTCTTTGGCATACGAGGAAATTGGGGTTTGTGGTTCCAAAAATTCTCCAACCCGTGACATACTTGGAAATGAAGATAGAGGAGATGATGACCTAAAAGATAGACGTTGCATTAACTAAAAGGAAAGATAGACACATGCAAATGGTTTTGGAGAAATTATGGATGTTCCTTTACCGAAAGACTTCAAACAACCAATGATAGAAACGTATGATGGAGTCACAGATCCTCTTGACCACTTACAGACCTTCGTTGATTTAATGGGGCTCTATGCAGCCTCAGACTCAGTGGTGTGTCGATCCTTTCCACAAACACTCAGGAGGAAAGCAAGAGACTGGGTGACCACCTTGGCACCCAAGTCTATAAAAACCTTTGACGAGCTTTCCAAGAGTTTCGTTGCTTACTTCATGAGTAGCAAGAGAAAATGGAAAATGGCAACTGGATTGATGTAGGTTGTACAAGAGAATGATGAATCTCTCTAGGAATACTTAACTAGGTTTAGTCAGGCAAGATTTGGTATAAGAGACCTTCAGATGTCTACAGTGGTAACAACGTTAATAAATGGGACGCGAAACCGGGATTTTAGGATGTCACTCTATAAACTCTCCAAAATCGACGTACGACCTGCTAAAAAGGGCGACAAGTATGTTGATGCAGAGGAAGCAGAGAGGGTCATGAAAAATCTTAAAGAGGATGGGATATAGAAAGTCACAAATGAAAGTCATGTGATAAGTGAAAACTTATTAATAAAGGCAAATCGAGAAATAAACGCATAAGCAAGGGATACGTTCCGGACCTATCCATCAGACAGAGGCGAGAGGAGGTCAAGGCCTTCACCTCTTTAAATACTCCACGGACAAAGATATTGATTGAGATCAGGGATATGAAATAGCTTGACTGGTCCAGACCGATGACAGCATCTGCTAGCAAGAGGGATAAAAGCAAGTATATCAATTTCCACGAAGATCATGGGCACAATACGGAAGAATGCATCCATTTGTAAGAAGAAATCGAGCACCTCCTGAAGTGGGGTTTTTTTTTTACTAAATACACTAAAAATGATCAAGGCAAGCAGAAGGTTGATGACTGACCACCGCCCAAGGCCAATATCATAAATGTGATTATTGGAGAGATCACAGTAGGGGGACTCAAATTCTGCTAGAAAGAGTTACACGCGCACAGTCGGGGTCTGCTCCATTCAGAAAAAGGCCAGGTTTAATCAAAGCATCACTTTTGATGAGGAAGATTTAGTAGGCGTGGTAACCCCCCATGATGATGCCTTAGTAATAGTCGGCGACATAGTAGACTTCATTGTCAAAAGGGTGTTAGTTGATGGTGGTAGTGCACCGATCGTACTCACTTGAGAAGCATTCATGGGATTGAAAATTTCATTGGGAAAAGTTGAAACCATTATCCACCCCCTCCTGTGATTTGGAGGGGCCACTATGATACCAGAGGTAATCGTGGAATTACCAATGATGTTGGGTTCATACCCTGCAAGGGTGATGGTCATAACGAACTTTTTAGTTGTCAAAACCCTCATTGCATATAATGCAATCTACGGTCAACCCTTACTGAATGCTGCTAGGGCTATTTCAACCATTTACCACCAGGTGATGAAATTCCCAACTAGTCGTGGTGTGTGATGTGTGAAGGGTGATCAACAGTCCTCGAGAAAGTGTTATGTTGACAGTATACAAACGAAGGGATCACCACCAGTGATGATGATAGATCTTGAGACTCCAAGGGGGCGAATTGAGCCCCTCCATACTAAGGAAAAATCTTGGTAGTAGGAGGGCGCGAATTTGGCATAGGGGCGGACCTGGGGCCGCAGGAAAAAGAAGAATTGGTGATGTGTCTTTCCAGAAATTTGGACGTTTTTGCATGGTGCCCAAGCGATATTCAAGGGATCGATCCATCTGTCGCGTAACATTGCCTTGGGGTTCTCCGGGCGCGAAGCCGATAAAATAGAAGAAAGAAATCTTGCTCCGGAGCTGAAGGCTGCGGTAAAGATTGAGGTCGATAAGCTACTGCATGCGGGGTTCATCAGATAGGTACAATAGCCAGAGTGATTGGCAAATGTTGTCCTAGTGAAGAAATCGAATGGAA
>CAIGRP010039093.1:0-31641 GCA_903798385.1 Fraxinus cuspidata
ACGTCCCATCAGTCAGTCAATGATTGGATTTTGGATAGATTTCCTTACAAAAGATTTTGGATAGAGGTGTGGTGAGGCGAATTGTGGAATGTGGTGAACGCGGAATACGACCTTTGCATCCGTCGTGAATGCAGTTGAGTTCGGTTCTTGTAAGAGGTGGGGCGATAGTGTTTTTAGTTCGGAGTTAATGTATCAGTTCGTCTGGATAGATCCAGTTCAGACACATCATCCGTCACGTGACACCAAATCAATTTGGGCAACACATGGTGAATGAGGTGGATGGTTTAGGAGGCTCCAGTTCGGACACCTCATCAGCCATATGACACCAAATCAGTTCGGTCAACATGTGGAGGATGAGGTGGAGTGTCTCAGGAGGTCCGTAACAACAGTCCCTCAAATCCGTGTATGAATATTTATATAATGCATGGACTTTGTTGAAGCAGATATGTCGTCGCCCTACGGAGTGTATGCGTTAGTTGTAGATGAGGTGAAAAGGTACATAGGAGCAAAGTTCTGATGAAGAAGGAAGTGATTGGTGTTAGCAACTTTAAGTAAAGTTGTTGCAAAGCGAAGTCATGGTTGGAGGACAAAGTGATAAGTGTTAGCAACTTTAAGTAGAGTTGTTGCAAAGCGAAGTCCTGGTTGGAGGACGAAGTGATAAGTGGGCAACTTTGAGAAAAGTTGTTATAAAGCGAAGTCCTGGCTGGAGGACGAAGCTATAAGCGTTGGCAACTTTGAGAAAATTTGTTATAAAGCGAAGTCCTAGCCGAAGGACGAAGTGATAAGTGTTAGCAACTTTGAATAGAGTTGTTGCAAACCAAAGTCTTGGCTGGAGGACGAAGTGATAAATGGCAACTTTGAGAAAATTTGTTGCAAAGCGAGTCCTGGCTGGAGGACGAAACGATACGTGTTGGCAACTTTGGGAAAAGTTGTTACAAAGCGAAGTCCTGGCCGAAGAATGAAGCGATTGGTGATGGGACAGTCTTGGGCTACATGCTAATGATTTAAAAGCTTTTGCACCTTCCCAAGGTAATCATGGGGGATGTTGCTTGCTTCCAAGGCACGCCTCCATGACCATAAATGATAATCACGACGACGGCTGCATCAGCTTAAGGTGACGCGTCTGAGTTAGCGAGTGAGGTACAACACTTCATCAGGGTCATTGGCCTTTGTGACTTTTTGTTTCAACGGTGATGATGAGCCACATATTTGAGTTGCTCAGATGTGACTTAAGATGATCCAAAGGCTAGGGTGGGTTTGTAAACACCTATATAAGGCCCGAATTCTCATTTCATTATTTTACTTTTGTGAAAATCTCAAAAGCTCTTGCATCCCCTATTTTGTTTATTTTTCCGGCGAAGGTTCTGAAGCTCCGGAGACCCATTTGAGACTTTCGGTGACTTATTTCTTACGAACCATAAGCTCTAAGTAAACTCTTTCTTTCCGTCTTGCTTAATTTTTGTCCGAAATAAATAGTTTTTGAGCGGTCGGGGAACACCTCCACGAGTGAAGAGATGAGAGGTAATGAGGGTTCGACAGTGAGGGCCCCAATAGTTGTCTCTTCGGACGAAATATAAAGAGCGATTAGATTAGGGGAAAACATTTGGAGGTTGCCCGCTCCACCCTAGACACCTCTGTTCAGTTGGGGGTTTCTAGTTGTTCGTCTAAAGCCACCTTGGAGACTTTATAGAAATGTAGACGGGTCTTTAGGATTCCAGATGACATAGAACTAATTATCCCCGATCCAAACGAGAGGGCCTGCTATCCGAGGCCAGGATGTGTGGCTTTGTGAAAAATTGTTTAAGGCGGGCCTTAGACTTCCCTTTCACCCATTCTTTAGGTTAGTTCTCCGTTCTTACGGGTTGGGCCCGACCCAACTTCATCCAAATTCTTGGTCCCAGATGGTAGGGTCTTGGATGCCCAGCGTCAGGCCAACCTAGGCATAGAAATTCAATTCTGTATGTTCCACCCATCTTCTTCCCTAAGAGCGTAGCCAGGGGTGAGAAAAGCGGAGGTGGTACTACTTGTCCCCTGGGGGTCCTATTCCCCCTTTGTGGTGGATCTGCCCTCTTCAATAAAGAAGTGGCGAAAATCTTGGTTATGGGCAGCTGGGAGGTGGAACACCATGGAGAATGACCCCATGGCTCCCCTCATCGTCCCCATGTTTTACTCTACAGCCAGTAAGTTATCTTGCATAGTTGATTTAACTTAAGCAATTTCTTATGGCTTAATACTTCTATTGTTTGCAGGCTCCCTTCCGAGATGTGAAATTTCCAATAAGATCGGGATACCATTAGTCACATCTACCAGCAGCCGAAAATATGCTAATTGTTCTCTTCTTGCAGACAATTTCTTGAAGAAGAAGCCCTTGAGGCCTGACTTCGCCACCATCCGTCGAAGCGTAGCTAAGGCGAGAAAGCTGAAAACCAGCTCAGCTGCTTACAAGAAGCATGATTGAAAGGCTGAGCTCTATAAGTAAGAGACAGCAAGTCCCCGAGGAGGACAAGGAGGAGAAAGGTGCCTCCCTCGTCAAGAGGAAACAATCTGGCCTAACAGGGGCCTCCTCTTCAACGGCCACGGTAGCTAGGCCTCCACATCCCATTTCCTCCGTCCCACATGTCGAGCCGGCCCGAAAAAGGCTGAAGAAGTCTGCTAGCACTTTACCTCGCGCCAAAGCCACTGATTTTCTGGGGAGTAAGGAGGATGACCTCCCCGAGGCAGTATTGGAGATGCTACCCCCCGAGACCGCTTCTACCGTCCATGTTCACAATAAATACTAGATTTGGGATTGGCAAGATCACGTCGCCTCCTGCGAGGTGAAGGATCTGTTGGCTGCTAATAACGCCTGTGTGGCCAGAGCCTTAAGTCTTGGCACGGTGGCAGAAGATCTAGTCCGGGGCCTCCGTAAGAAAAATAAGGAATTGAAACAAATGATCGAGACCTCGGATAGGTGGGAGGAGGAGGTGAAAGATAGAGACATTAGGTACTAATTACCAGTTTAATAATTTATTTGGCATTCATTTGTACTTTTAAAAAAAATTAGGACTATGATTGCAATAAATTTTATTTTTTATTTTTTATTTAAAGGAATTGGTATTTTTGTTATTTCACAATTTTTAATTTAAAAATTGAATGAAAATAAGGATGAAAAGTTTTCCACAGTAATTCATGTCCAAAACCCGCCCCATACAAAAATATTTTGCCACCAAAAATCTCGTCTCCTAGAAATCTCAACAAATTAGAATCTTGATAATTATTTTGATCTACGGAAGAGATATATTTAACGTTTGTTGATTTTATTTGATCGATCAGGTTTGCTATTTCACATTTATTTCTGGATTTCTGTTTTGCATTTACGAATTTAGAGTTGTCGATTTTGTTGTTTTGCAATCTGTCTATCGATTCATCCACCACCATTGATGGATCTTCGACAATCAGCCGGTCCCTTTTTCCCTATGACTGGATCGAATTCTTCTGATTTCCTTGGTGGATTTTTACGGTTTCGAACTTTAGGGCCTTTTTCTCGTTTTATGTCCTTGGATTTTTGGCACTCGTCGGATTGGAAAAATTCATGAAATTAAGGTTTCTAATACATGGATTAAGTGGGTTATTCTGAAGAAATTATTGGAAGTTCTCGCCTACAATGAAGATATAATGACTCTTAACTCTACATCCCTTTATTTATGGGTTGATAACCAATGGACACCCTTCCGTTATAAGACAATTTTAATGGTGAGCTCTACCGATGTGGTTGTTACAATTGGTAACAAAGTGTGCAGCTTTCCTTTTGAGGATGACCTTCATTGCGGAAAGGGTGACATGGAGAAGGATACTCCTAGTAGAAGACTGGTTCCATGAAATCACCGGGGATATAGGCTGACGTGGACCTCAGATTTGAAAGGAGGGGATGTCATAACTCTTATCGTATTCCACATTCCTGAGCTAAGACTCTGTTTCTAGAATTATAACCAAATGTGGATACCTTCCATCTACAAGCCAGTTTAAGGGTGAGGAGTTCTACCCAATTTGGTTGTCAGAGAAGATCTATTAATTGTTGTTTCCCATTTAGGAATCTAATTATGTAGTTTTTTAATCGGTCAATAAGTTGGGTCATCAACAATAGGTGGGTTCTCTGGCTCTTATCTTGGGGTTCACGGAATCGGAAATTCTAAGGTTTCTGCTATAAGAAAAGAAGGGTTTTCTGAGGGTTTTCTGGGAATTACTGGCTGTAGTGAAGTTTGATTATTGCTCCCCCTTTATTATGATCCGGATTTACAGGTTTCTATATGTTCTTTTCTTCTGCTGGAGGCATTTATTCTAGTGTTTGTTAGCAGAATCTGAGATATTGGTTGAGACAGCCACAAATGGTATCCAAGTGGTTGGATTTTAGAGCTCGGTGTTTGCACATTTGGGTACTTGTTCCATTGTGACTTGCAATAGAGAAAAATAACTAGAGACCAGAACTTAGAATTTGATGGATATACTGAATTGTAATTTTGCATTTGGATTTCCTATCTTGGCAAAGAAAGAGATTATAGTTTGAATGGAGGCAAGTTTGGCCATGATTTGATTAACCCGTGATTTGTTGTGTGTAGTATTATAATGGAGGTTAAAGCTGCAAGGAAAGTCTCTGTCTTCAATTGACTTGAAGGAGGATTTGTAGAAAACAAAGTCTGCGTGTACTGGCTTTCTGGGATATGCAATAAAGATCCACGCAGATTCATGCACAGTGAATCATCCCCACAAACTAGGCAGACCTATTTAGCATCACCTGAGGAGAGTCATTACCTAAAATCTGGCAGAAGGACCTGGAGGACTCCTAACTTCTACACTCCCAAGAATGGTACGGTTTTAACTAACAGAGGAGCTGGGTCCAAGCGTACAAGTGGTGACATTTCCCAACAAGAGTTCCTAGCAAAGAATGGAAGAAAAATTGATCGAAAAGACCAAGAAATGGTCAGAACCTCCAATGGAAGTATCCACTGTCAGCAGACCGTGCAAAAGTCCACTGAAGCAGTTGAATCTAATAGTAAATCTGTTCAAAAAACCCTGCCAAAGCTATGCAAGTACTGGGTTACAGGAAATTGTGTCCATGGCGATAAGTGCAAGGACATACACTCTTGGTTCTGTGGATCTGGATTCACAATGTTGACGAAGTTTGAGGGGCACACTAAGGGGGTTGCTCATCTGATTACAGTCCTTTTTATTATTTTCAATTAATGTTTAATCTGTTATTAATTTCCCTATGTTCTTACACTCCTATTGGAACTGCTCTTCCTTTTACAGTTTTTATTAAATGGTTAAACAAACTATTGCATACAATACTAGCAATATTTCTTTCTAATGGAATTTTGTACAGAACATTACTGGAATTTCTCTCCCATCTGGTTCTGACAAGCTATACTCTATTAGTAAAGATAGAACTATCCGCGTTTTGTACTGCTACAGTCGTCAGGTATGTATAATCTTACTTATCACATCGGGTAAATCAGATGTGTGATCAATAATATGATTTTTTAACCTCAATTCAGTGTGTTGGTGCTGTTGATCTCGGTGGTAAAGTTGGGTGCTTGATTAGTGAAGGTCCATGGCTCTTTGCTGGATTGCCAAATGCTATTAAGGTAACTAATGTTCTTCACATAGTTAGTTACGTGTTACCTGAAAGAATTGACTTTGCTCTGCCTTTTGGGTCCATGTTGAACTTGGTTTCTTTCTACTTGTGGATTTTTTTGGTCATTTAGGGATGGAATTTCCAAGCTCATACTGAACTCTAGTTTAGTGGACCTGTTGGGCAAGTTTATTCTATGGTTGTGGACAATGATATGCTTTTTGCTGGAACAGAGGTAATAATTTTTGGAGCTCTTCAGTGTTTCGCTATTTTTAAGTTGTGAGTTTGGATCTCTATAGTATTGCGAGCACATTAGTTAGTGCAGGGTAGTTGTTTAAGTTAGTTGAGGAAGATTTGGGGGTAAGGTTATTCACTGAAGTTTCACTTCTTCTTTTTGACTGTTTACCACATTCTGGTTTCTCATTTTTATGTATCTTATGGCTCCAGGAAGGTACCATATTAGCATGGAAATGGGGTATTGAAACCAACATTCCCGAACTGGCTGCAACGATGAAGGGACACAATGGTGCTGTGTGTTCACTTCTTGTGGGAACTAATAATAGGCTTTATTCGGGTTCGAGGGACAATACAATACGGGTATTCTCTCTGCCAGGAGACTTATTTTCCACAGTATCTTACATTTGAATGAGTTTATAATATCTCCATATCAGTAGATGGTAGAGATCAATCGTTTATATAGGTTGCCAATTTACCCATGTTGGCTTATTGACCCATGTCATATATATGAAACGGGAAACAGTTGCCCTTTATAAATGCAATTATCAGTCATGTTGACACTATTAGGACCATTGTTTTGATCTGTATGGTCTTTTAATTTGTCTTCTCTCCAAGTTATATTTCGAGCACCTGTTGTTAGAGTTGTAGTCCCTACAACTTTTTGTTTCTATACTTCTTCCTCCATTTGTTTGATTTCTTCTCTTTATATGGTCCAATGTTTTGAACTCACTGAATAATTTTGCTCATATATATGCTCTTTCCAGGTTTGGGACCTCCAAGCGTTGCAGTGTATGCAGACATCATGATGCATCATTGAGATCGGGATTTATTTTTATTGTTATTGGATTTTATTATTTATGTTTTTTATTATTGGGCTTGTAGTAGTGAGTTGGCCCAAGCCTTTCGAGTTAGGTTTTTACTATTTATTAGATATTTTCATTGTTGTTGAATTAGTTATTGATTGAGTAAAATTATAATTGACGGCTGCCACGTTTTGAATGTGTAAGTTAAAAACTGTTCTTATACGACTTCCCTGGAATGCATTATGTGCATTGTATTGCGTACCTCTGCCTGTTCTGTCTCTTTTAGTCTTATAGACTTCTTACGTGTTCTACTACATATGTTACATCTTTCAGGGGGTTGTTGCTCTGTGGCATGACAGACGCTGAAGCCCAGCCTATTATTTTCAGCTCATGCAACAACAATACTGTTCGCATATATGACTTGCCCTCGTTAGTATTATCATCCCTGTTGATATTATTCATCCTCACCGTTCTGGTTTGTTGATTGTTTATATATATGGTTTTAGGTTTAATGAAAGGGGCAGAATATTTTCGGAACGGGAAGTCCAAGTGATTCAAATTGGCTTTGGTGGTCTCTTTTTCACTGGTGAAGCAACAGGACAGCTCTCCGTCTGGAAATTGCTTGGAATTCCGCTTGCAACGGAATCTTGAGAGCTATTGTTTAAAAAAAGCTGATGTCTATTTGGTCCGAATTCCTACTGGCTAAAACTATCGATTTATGAATTAATTTATAAATTTTAAAGAAACTTTATAAGCTTAGCAAAAAAATTATAAGGAAACTTTTAAAATTATAATTTATTATTATTATTATTATTGACTTTGTCCTAGATTTCGGTAGATAGAAAAAAAAAAAAAAAAGATATAGCACTAGGTAATAGTTTTATTGTATGTCCATTTTATTCATTAAATCAAGAATGTAAATTAAGTATCCAAGTACTTTGGATTTCTTATTTAGTTCCATTTTTTTTGTTGTTACTTTTTAAAGGGCCAAATGGTTCAACTCAAAGAAATATAAAGAAAAACTTTTATTAGGCTATTAGATTATGTTTTTTCGAGGCCCTTTAGATTTTTAGGCCCAAGGCAATGGCCTAGTTTGCCTTGAGCCAGAGTCGGGCCTGATTTTGGGTCTATCCTCGAGTTGAGTAATTCTATAGCGATTTTTCTTAGGTTTATGGATATAGTATCATTATTTGAACGAGCAGTATCATTATTTGTGTACTCTTGAATGATATTGTGATTAATGTTGCAGTATTAGTCCCTAATTGATAGATTTAGAGTATGTTTGGTAGTTTATGCTTAAAAATAAGCACCAATTGTGTTATTTTTAATGTGGAATAAAGCATATTTTTTAGCATAAGCCATCCCAAATAGGCTTTAATAGCAATTGGGTCCCAATTCTATTTGGCTTGGCACTTAAGTCATCAACCTATCATTTTTGTTTTAGTGTAATTATTAACTGATGGAAAAAGTTCAATATGACGTGAAATACTCATGTGCCTCATTTGTCCCATTACTTTAGGGAAAAACTTACCATTCATAATGCTACACGTACTCTCATTTACATTTTCTTTTACATTTTATTACGTCACAACACAGAATAATTTAAATTTTACATAGTTTTTTCTATCAATCAACATTTTTCAACACTACAATGTCAACAATCATGCTAAAAAAGAAATGTGCAAGTGGCAATTTTCAAAATTTAAATAACAACAATAATGGTTTATGACTATCTTTTCAAATGTTAAATATATTCACATCATAGTTTTAATTTGTCACATATTCCTAATTTCATATAAATACTTGTTATCAACCTTCAATTAATTAGTACATAATAGTGTTTGATAATGATTCGTGTCTGAAAAGTTCATTTTTGATGACATAAAACAACTCATGTACCCATTATATTTGTAAAAAACAATAAATGTAAAATGCAACTAAGTATTTTTTTTTTTCCTTATCTCAAAAGGAGAATAACATTTTGGATCCCTAACCTTTCAAAACTTAGTAGAGATTACTCAAACATTTCATTTTGAAAGCTGATGTACTCCCAAACCCTTAATATTGCAGATGGAGGACACGTGGATGAAATCCATCCATCCATCAATTAGTTGACGAAAAAAAATTTACCCATATTTTGATTAAATTTAAAAGGACAAAATTATAAATTTACATTCTTTCATTAAAATAATTAAACCACCGCAAACCAAAATCACAATTTTCAACCCCACCACTGGGCCTGGAATCCATTTGTCATCAATTTGGATTCATTATCCCCACCCCCACCCCCCCGCTCCCCACCTTCTTCATGCCTGATGATTTCGACAATACCTTTAATTTCAGTTTCGACTTAAATATATAACTCGAAAATTGGGTTATGCAGATTCCTCGGCGGACCCGAATTGCTTTTTCTGTGGAGGAGAAGATGAGGATGATGAAGAGCAGATGAATTTTGTTATCGATCTGTTCGAGTCTCGTGAAGCTTACCTTCCAGACCACCCGATTTGGGATTTGGATTTGGGTCTCTCCGAGAATCTGGGCATATAATTCGGGTTCGGGCCAGTTCTGGTGTCAATAGAGGTTTCCTCCCCAGTGGGGCTCAGGGTTGTCGAGGGTTCACCTACAGGTTCTGCAGCACCCATTATCTCCGACGTTTGCAGTGGCGCTTAAGTTTGCCAAGTGCAATGGTGGTGGTGGGGACGTTAGATTTTGTATCTAAGTGTTGTTTGGTGATGCAATGGAACAATTCGGGCGGTGGCGTGGGTGTGGGTGATGAAGAAGAAAGAAGAAGAAGGTGAACAATATTTTTTTATGTAATTATTTTATTGAAAAAAATTCAAATTTACAATTTTGCCCTTTTGAATTTAATTAAAATGTGGTCAAATTGCCATTTTTGTCAACTAATTGATGGATGGACGAATTCCATCCGAGTGTCCTCCATCCATTTAAGTGTCCTCCATCTGCAAGACGGTATGTAAATGTTTGGGACCTCATCTGCCAAAATGAAATAATTGGACAGTCTTTGTTAAGTTTTGAAAGATTATGAACCTCGGTAATCTCCCTATTTCATACAACGCAAACATAACACTTTAATAGAAATTTAGGACAAAACAACAAATCACGAAATTGAACTTTTTTTTGTTTGATCGTTACTTTGGGTTCACGTAGATTCATAAAGTTTTTATTTTGAATTGAACCAAATCGTTTTAGAATGGTTAGATTAAATTTTTACAAACCGTTTTAAACCGTCAAATCTTTACAAGAATAAATCCTAGTTAAAACTAAAACATTTAAATTAAAAAGACATATTAATATTAAATATATATTAATTGAATTCAATACCGACCCAATTATTTAACCCCTCTTTCACAGTTGCTTTTTTTTTTTCGGGGGATGTGTTATTTAATAGTAAATTTTTGAAAAATGTGTTATTAAAAAATATTAATTTTTTTAAAATTTTACATGAAAAAAAATTTTATTGTGAGAATATGTACGAGAAAAAAAGGGATTTTGAGAGAATGGTTGTCAAACAAGGGTATTTACCCTAATTAACTAACTAAAAACTATACCCAATTACCCATTAGCCATTTTAATTAAAAACGCAAAAACCTCAAATTTGCTGAAGTGCTAAGCCATTTCATCAGCTGCCATCACAATTAACTAGGCAATTAAATTTGAATTTCAATTTAGACTGACACAATTTCTTTTCCTTCTATTAATAATTTTCTCGGACTTCAGCTCAATTTTCAAGCCAGTTTACCTATTTATTAATTTTAATTCTTTTTGATAGTTGTTTGTTATATTTTATTGAAAGTTGTGTTGTTCTGTTTCGACTTATGTTGGGCTCCCTTAAAATTTTAGCTGAATTTTTATTTTTTCTTTTGTTTGCGTCTCAATTTCCTCTTCAGGTCCCACAATTTATTATTATTTTTTTAACTTAGTTGCTAGGTTTTACATTTAATTGCTGCGATTTCATTCTAATTTGTTGGGCTCTTTTAAATCATTAGTTGAATTACGTTTTTACATCAATTAGAATAGAGTGTTTATTTTATGTTTTCGATTTACTTATTTGAAATTACTCACTGAATAACTTTCTTGAATAGTTGATAGTTTATTGAATTATTTATTTTTGTCATGATAAGCAACCTATTGAGTTTTTTTTGATAACGAGGATCATGTCAAATTCCTTTTGCTATAGTTGTGCCTATGCAAGTTTTGAGATCAAGTTTAATGAGATTTTAGACCAATATTTATGATTTAATTTCTTTGATATATGTTAATTTTTATTTGCTAAATCGTGGTTTTAAATCGAACCAACTCGAAAAAGTAGTTTGATTTGGTTTGAAAAAATTTCAAACCATTTTAAGTGGTTTGGTTTGAAATTTGTCACAAAAGTTCAAACCGAACTGTAATATTTCCTACAAAAACAGCTATCAAGAACGAGATGTACTAATTAATGTAAGGTTGTATATAAGAATGTGACGAAATAAAAAGTTTAGAACATAAGTATTACAACGAGTATTAATCTTAAGTGCAGATGTGGTCTGCCCCTCTCTGTAGGCAGCTTCTCTCTTTCCCTCCGACTGTGATGCCTGCGGTTCCAATGTGGATTCGAAATGAGTGAAGATGATTCTCTAGGAACCTAAAATGTTTATTGGAGCGAAACTATAATTTTTAGGCCGACCAACGTTGGTTACAAAGAGGATTTTTATCTCGATTTTTGTTTGATTGCACATAAACAGTATACTTTTCTACTTATCTTCCATTGTTTCCTCTTGCGGTATACATTGCTATTACTGATATTATGCATTGTGTAATATTTATTACTTAATCGATGTGCATTTATTATAGAAAAATGAGTCAGGATGAATCTTGTTCTCATGTTTAAGGATACTGAAAATTCATTGTCTATAAAATTTAATGTAGTTGTCACAAGCAAGGATGAATGAGTTTTGAAGACATGATAAGCCACTCCTTATTGAGTTATTTGCAGGATGTATTCCTTGCCAAAAGTTGTGTGGGGGTGGGTAGGGAGCCACCCACCAAAAAAAAACGAATATATATATATATATACCCACCACTGAACTTCAATCTCCCCACACGTATTAAAAATAATCAACTTTTACATTCATTCATTTCTTGTCACCAATACATCGTCAATGAGGATGCTTAGATTAATTCTTTTTCTTTTCAGTTGGCCCATGTCACTGAGTTAATTGGAGGGTCATTTTTTTTTTATTACTATACTATTATAATTCTCAAATGTTATGATAGTTTCTTGATACAATGTTGAGTACTCATGACGACTTGTTAACACGTCTTTCAATATGTAAATGTTATCAAAACTAATTATTTGTACAATGAAAAGAAAGAAAAGTAAAAGCAAAAATGATTCGAGGTATGACCTAACAAATATCCTTAAGATAGATTTCACCCACTACACAAGCATAAAGAGGATTATAGGACTTTTATCTCACAAGATATAACGCTTCTTCTAAAGTTATTACTGCACTATACAAATCTTGTAAGTCGAATCAAAGTGTTGACTATATTATTCTTGAATTTAAAATTGCTCAGATGAAATTTTATTCTTGAAAATATTTTCGACTAAATTTTGTTTCAGTCAAATAAAAGAACCAATTTTTCAAATAGAAGAGAGAATTAGAATTAATGATATTGAATTGATTTGATATAAGACTATTAATTCACTAGATCAATCTGAGCTCTTAGATCACACCACTTTAAATTGTGCGATCCAAATTGCGTCCCTTTGCGATGGTCCATGACTCTTCACTGTACACTCGTCTCATAGGAATGAACACGTTCAACTATCACACCTCTAGCCATGCAAACGCTATGCGCTATTTTGCAACTGTCACACAGACTCCAACTCATCGAGATATTTGCCTACCATTTATTGAACCATGATTCCAAGTTCGAAAGCTTTAAGGCGACGATGCACACGGACAAAGAATGCCTCTAAAATGTTCAATGCAATATTTGCGACCTTGGGTAGATTGTAGTAGGCCTGGGTCCCGGGTCCCGAGTATCTAGTTAAAGCTAGCCTTAAGGCACTAGTGGCAAGTCATAGACTAACCATAGGCTAGCTGTGGTGTAGGTGGACTATTGTATCAAATTACTAAATCTAAAGGTGTACAAACTTATAAAATCTTTTATTCAATACCATCATTTTTCACTTAAAAATCTTATTAGGGACCTTTTCAATTCATCCTATTAATTTCAATGGCCCACACCATGAAATTATCCAATTTAATGTCTTGACCCAAATCACATTAAATAATCCAATTTATTCTTGATCAATTAATTCCAACAGCAAAATCATTTAAAAATTGTTGCACAAAATGCATTTAATAAATTTAATAATTTATGATCATCACCTCTTTTGACATATTTTCGAGCCATTTTCTTGATCGTCGTGTCGGATCTTGGTATACTTTCAAAGAACTCACCACCAGCTATGCTACGCATATTTCGAAACGAAAAACTATTAAACCGTTGACTTAAAATAGCTAGTCTGAGATCATTGTTTATTTTATTAAGTATGCAAATTTAAGGTAATGTTCATTATGTTACCATTTCATTTGCCAGCCCTCGTGACTAATTAATCATGAATCCCCCTATGGAAGTTGACGATCAGAGTAGTTATAGTTTCTGAAAAAAGTTCAATGATATACGGATCTTATAAGCAAATGCTTGATTTTGCTTGATGTGAACTCAAATTGTTGCAGCAATTCAAGCAGTTCCTCAACAAAAAAATTATAGGTTGAGGGCTTATGTGAAAAAATAGAATGGGAACTCATTTACTACTAAGTCAATAGGTTGGGGACTAATGCTACAATTTTCCACAATATTATAAAATTAATATATAATAATATATTGAAAAAATGGACGGTGGAAAATTGTCACTGAAACTTTAGGTGCATGTTCTCTTTACTGTTTTCAGGTCATTTCCAGTTTTTTAAAATATTGAAAACACATTTACTTATCTATTTTCTGAAACAAATTTTCAAAAACGAGTTTAAAATTTACAAAGAAACGAAAAACGCCAAAAAAGTCGTTTTGGCTGTTTTCAGTTAAAACCAAGCCAAAACTTTATTTTTTTATTTTTGAAAACAATTTTTCAAAATGACAAAAAGTCCGTGTTTTCAGCAATATCAAAATGGAAAAAAAGTTTTGGAATTGTACAGAACCCAAAATAAATTCAAAACTCAAAATTTAAAATTGAAATACGAAGAGAACAACCCATTAACTTTTGTTATTTCATATTCTTATTATAAGATGGGAAAAATTGCCTTTTTAATCTTCTGTACGTTTTTCACGTTTTAAATCAAACAACGCCAAAATATATTATTTTTATTTTTAATCGGGCCCATTAAAAGTAAACGCGGTGAAACTCAATTATATATATATATATATCTTTTGACTCCAAAACTCATTTAATAATTGCCCCATGCTAAATGGATGTTTATATTTATGGGATAATTTACCATGTTAATAAAAAAATAAATTACTGCTGTAACATTTTATCGTCATTTGTAATGTTTTAAAAAGCGTAAAGTATGACTAGACGTAGAGATAAAATTTCAAGCTTTACGAGTTTAGACAAACTTAGGCTAGATCTAGGCATAAAAAAAACATTCTCTTATTTTTAAATTTGTTTTAACCTTTAAATTTTTTTTAAAATCGATAATTAAAATAATACATACTAAATATCTAAAATTATAAAAACGTTATGAACTTAATAATTTCTACAATTATTCAATTATATAATTTTCAAATTTTCGAAATGCAAAATCTAGATTATTTTTCATAATTTCAACTTTCAACTAGATAACTCCTACTTGAAATTTTGTAACATGTTTCCATTTTTTACTTTTGTACAGATAAAGTCATTTAAAAATTTGAAACTAAAGTCAAATAAAACGCATTTTAAAAAAGAAAAAAATTAATAAAGCGCCACTAGGCGCTCATTGCTAAGGCGTGACGTTTCTCCAGAGCCTCGTGCCTAAGCGTCGCTTATGCATGTTTTTTAGATCCCTGGTAATTTGAGAATTATTCATGTTTATGGTGTTCGCATGTCATTGTTAAAGAAAATTTATTTTATCACTTGATATTTATGTTCTTTTTGACAACTATAAATTTTATACATGTTTTTTTTTTATAGATTTAAGTAATTACAGATAAATACTTTATCGGTGTATAACTACAGAAGAAGGAGTGAAAGGAGAGGAGAGCCCGACTCAAATAAGCAAGGCTAGCGTAGGCAATTGAGAAGAATGTTGGGGTTGATGGGGAATTAAGAATAGAATCGAGATAAAACGATGCTTCAAAAATGGACCAAATGGCATATGTGATGGCGATATAAGATTGGGACTAAATAGCATAATATAATTTTGGAAAACTTATCAGAAAGTGGGCTATAATTGATTCCATACCAAACAAACAAATATTTTTGCCAGTTCTCGTACACAAAGCAAATCTTTTTTGGTCCATCCCTTTACTTTACAACTCTTAATCGAATCGAATCAAATTATTTTATTATATTAATTTAATCAAACTTAGGATGTGTTTGAGCCATATTATTTTGAAAGAATGTATTCTGGAATAGTAGATTGATGGAGAATTTATGGTTGAAAATGAAGGAAAAGTTATTGATGTGATGAAAAATATTATTTATTGAAGAATGTGAATTTAAAAATGAGTAGAAGAATGAAAATGAAAATTTTAATGTGTACCAAATATGGACTTAGTATATAATATAGAAACAGGTGGTATAATTCACGTGGATAGCAGCTCCCCTGTCGCTATATCAATAGTTTATCAAATAAAGCACGTGTAGAATACAAATTTTCATTGTAGGTCACACACCACAGTACTCTGGAGTGACTTTAAATGTCCCCCTTTCCTCCTGAATCCTCCACCATAACCCTCATTTCTTTCTCTCGTACAACACAAACTCACAGAGTTGAAAATGCTGTCAGTTGAGCCTAATTCAGGTTTGAGAATCCTTATACAACTCAAAAATGATGAATCCAATGTTGTGTTCAAGTCTGCTTCAAAACTGGTAAACCCCAGTTTTTATCTGAATCAGAAACAGAGTCCCTCGATTCATTCTTGCTTTCTGAAGTTGTGTTTCCTTTGTAAGAAGCACTTGAGTCTCGATAAAGAGGTGTACATGTATAGGGGTGATCAGGGTTTTTGCAGTGTGGAATGCAGGAGTAGGCAAATATATATAGATGAAATGAAAGAAATAGAAATTTCTACTAAGCAAGTGTTAGCATCGTTGAGGCAGCGCGGGAGCAGTGGCCGGTGTGAGACTAGTAGTGTGTTAGAGGAATCCCACCAGCCGCGCTACCAATTTTCAACTCGAGAAAGTCGAGTTGTTTTCTCTTAGTCGATCAGATTTTAAAAAGTGTTTTCCTTGTAGTATTTTCATCAGTTTAATCAATATATTATATAATGTAGTTCAGGATTTCAGATAATTTTCAATATAGAGAATGTTGTTGAAATGTATATCCAGATTGAATTATGTAGAAGGATTATTCCAAAACGTTGTCGTTGTTGTTGTTCTTATTGTTGTCGTATCTTTATTTATTCCTAAATCGAGCGCATCTGTGAAACTGTACTTGTGGATGTAAAAATGTCAAATATCATTTTGCAGGTCTTTCCATTAAATTGGAATTTTATTGTGAATAAATTAATGTTTAATTGTAATGATTTGTTACTCTTAAACAGTTGATGTCAACTATTGCAAATATAAGTTTAAATTGTAAGAATAAGGTATTTGAATGCATATATTCAACATCCAATTTGGTAGCTTCGAAGCCTTGTTAATTTCAAATTCAAGCAATAGAATGACAAATGACGGAGGGTTTTGCCACCACTTTATTCAAAAGCCGTAGCTCATGGCACTAATGCAGTCCATTTTACATCACCATAATCAAGTTCGGAAATTCACCCAAATCCCATTCCTTTGGACTCATCACAATTTTAAGCATGCCCCTACATTAACAAGTCAATTGATTGTTTATCTAACGAAACTTTTGTAAGACGACTGCTATGTGCGATTTCAAAGCGAAATTGGATGACATGAGAATCTGCAATATTCACACGACTCGCTGTACTAATTGTGGATAATTGTCTTTGTCTTGTCGCATCTAACTGGCTTTCGGATTAGACTAATTACTGGCTGTCCTACCTTTGATAACAAATATAACTATCTTGACACCAAGAAAGATCAAGTAAGACTCATAGCTTGGAGGAAAGACATACATATTTTAGTCAAGCTGACGCATATGAGGAAAGATAGAGAAAGGATATCAGTTCATCAACTGGGCTGCTTCACGGCCTACTGCTTCAATCGAGTCACTGGGTAGCTTCCCCCAAACTAACAGGAGTAAATGAATGAAGTACGAAGTAAGTCCAAACAACAGGAGTCGACCTTCGTGGTCTTTGATAAAGAATGAATGGGCAAGCAAGGAACTGATTGACCTCTAATATAATAAAGAGTCCGACTCGCACCAAGAAATCATAGTAAGCTGGGAAAAAGACATTCATATTCACCCAGACAAGGGATAAAGGGCTTTAGCGCTAGTGTTTAGCAATTCGGCTAGCATTGAACTAGCAATTCCCTTACTTGACCGAACAAGAAGAATTTCAATTATTTCAACTACATTGAATGATCCTTCAAATTCGTCAAGACTATCCAGTTTATGGCCGCCTCTCTATGATACCACTAGTTACTACATTTAATTTGCTTCATTAATCATTAATTAATATTCGCTCGCGATTCAACTTTGATCGTTTTGGACTGGTACCAAGATCGAGTCCTAGCAAATAAACCTAATTTTAATAGCCTACCATAACAGAAATAGATAAGCACAATAAAGCTCTTTCTTTAGTGATAAATGTCTGAACAAAAATACTTCATTGCTATGGAGACCTTTACTATGTAGAGGAGGGATGTTTATTCAGTACCGATTCTTATCTGGGGAGTCGATAAGAAAGTGCCTGTGTATGTCTATTTTCCGGGATGCCCACCTAAACAAGAGGAAGTTCTAAATGCTAGGAAACTTCTTAAGAAGGTATCTCGAGAAATCTATGAAGAATATCCTAACAAGAAGTTCGATGTTTTACTAACCCATAAAAACTATCATGTTGGGTGCAGTACTCGTAATGGAAATTACGATCAAGTATGACTATCAATTGCCATCTAATTAAAAGATACCTTCAGAAGCATTTTTCAAATACCAGAGTTCATTTTCTTCTCAGCAATTAGTGAATCAGGCAAGATGTTTTTGTGCAGAATAACAAACAACAAGTCAATTTTCATAAATTTCATCGTAAATGTGAAATAAGCATAAAACAAATTAAAAACATCTGCCTAGCCATGAGCTATTTCATAGATCTTTGGGCTCCGATTACAAAGGAAGATTGACTAGAAATCCCATGAATAGGTACTCCAATTATCTTCGTTCCCAGTGTGCTTATGATGTAGCACCGAGCGGATTATTAGCCAATGTGTATCATCTTATGACAGTATGGTGTGGATCAACCGGAATAGGTATGCAAATAAGTCTTTGACAAAGGGAGGAATCAAATCCTAGACTCCCGTCTGTTTTCTGGATTTTGAAAAGTGCATATTCTAAAGAACGGGAATATGTTTCATCCACGCTTGAAACCTAATCAAGTTGGCTCTAATGGACGTAACTGAGCACTCGAACGTTACGAGATGCAATTTTGGTCCCTAAGAGTATCTCCGATGCATTATATGGATAGCAATTTAGGTGGTGTGAAGTTAAAAGACTTCAGATTTATGTGGCATTAATGTCTAATAAATAACATTCAAGTCTATAATTAGTTTCAAATGCATTCTATAAATTGCTATCTAGGTGTCTTTTATTTTATCAAATGAACAAAATTAATCACATAAAAATCTGAAAATGAAATATTAATTTTGTTGAGTTACTTATTCTCTGCTAAATCTATTCTAGACATTACCTATTTTTCTCTGTAACATCAACAGGATCTTTGTTTAGCATGCAATATATAGAAGTTTTTTAAAAATCTTCCATGTTTACTTATGTGACAATTTTTTTTTAACTATCCACAATTGTTACGGTATGCTCCATTTTTGGACTCTATTGAGAACTAGTCTTTCCTCCAGACACATTGGTAGGGTGATGCTAAACTATTCAAATTGCTTGCTTGACTATATATATATATATATATACACCATTCAATAGAATGCATTAGAGATTCTTAGTAGGTTAAGCAACGAAGAGAGCATAATGGAGCAGTATTTATGTAACCTTCCTCCAATTTATCAAATATAAGTCTTAATTCGTTGTCGTTACGTACTTTAAAATAGTCGAAAAGTATCTACTCCAGAGCAAACTCCCATAGTTTCATTCGAGTGAAATTTCGGCAAAATCTATCAACGTTGACTTGAGCCTTCTTGCCTTGAGCATCGCCTAATAGGACACTCCCCAGTCGCAAGTCTCTCTTTCACGTTCGTGACGACATACAAAAATCCTTTTTATATTGTCATGTTCTGAACAAGTTCTTGACAAATATATCATTGATAATCTTATCAACAAAGTCCTAAGTTTAGTTGTTTACTAATGAATTAAGATGGAATACATCTCCATAATGTGATGAGGTTAAGTAGTTGGAGGTTAAGGGTTGAGGATGCTTGTATTTATTAAAGCATTAAAATACCAAACCCTACAGTTTCTAGTTGGCTGTCGTTGATGAATTTTTGAGTAATTGCTATGAGAAAATGTTAGGTGAATTGGACCCAAATTTTAACACACGTTGTGTGTTTGAAACTCTCTCGCAAAGGTTGTAATAAATCCTATGATGTCAACCTATCAGAATCCAACTACTTTCTGTGTTCTTCATCTGCGTTCTACAACTTTCTTGCTCCAACTCTTCGAGGGATGAGAGAATGGGAAAAATAGGAATATATATTTCTTGGATAACGCAGCTAACATATTTTGTTCTTTTGTAATGATATGTTTTTCATGGCGTTTCGAGGTTGCGAAAGATTCAATCGTACTCGATCTTCCACAGAAGTAGTATTATTAAACTCATGTTTGAGTCCCATTATATAAAAAAATATTTTTCTCTAAATTCATTTTCAACCATTCTTTCTTTCATTAAAATAATTTTACACGTATACCTAATTTTTTTTCCTACTTTTAACTACACATTCATAAAAAAATCACTATTACAAAATCCATTCTTTCAAAAAATATGGCTCAAACACACCCTAAATCTTAAGATTTCATTTAAGTATCGATTTTATTAATTGGAGTATAGAATTAAAATTGAAATTTGACTACCCATTATCGAATTGCTCGTTCGAGCGAAGTAATTCGTGTACAAGACGTCGAGAACAAATTCAATTTCTTGTTTGACCAAAAAAATCGAATAGGACGTGTCCGAGTATGAATTTAAGCACATGAACACAATTACAAGTAATAATTTAAGAATGGCAATAGGTAGAATTAGCTTGTCAGGGTAACGCGCAGTTGAGAAGCTGGAATGGCTATTGGCTTACTTGTTAATGTAATGTATTTATTTTTGAAATCTATTAAGTGCGTAATATGTGGGCCTGAATAAATTAATTAATGTTCAATTATTTGTGGTTTAGTCAATTTAAACATAAATATTTTCAATTATTTTGAGAGCCCTCATGCTACAATACACCTAAAATACATAGAAGACAACTATATCTTGACTACAATACCTTGTTTGGTTTAATTAAAAATTATATTTTTAATAGATTTTGATAAATGTTGATGAAATGTGAGGTTGAAAATGAGTGAACAGAAATGATGCCAAAACAGTGGCACTTCAATTCCAAGCCTAGGGCAAGAAGAAGATTTCTTTGATCACGAACATGTCGATTTAACTTTTGCATCAAGATTTGAAAGTTTCGATAGTAAAATACCACTCTCCTCACTCAATAGTACACGTGTTGTGTTTCAATTTGACTAAATTAATTGGTACGATATGCTTTTCACAGTGATTATGTTTTGGATACATATATATATAATAACCAAAACTTCATGTATAAGCCAACTCCTACAGCAAGAAAGAGCTTGGACTTATTTTAGCAATAAATTTTCAGTTTTCTTGTGAACATATATAAAATAGTACTAGTCTCTCTCAAGAAAAATTGACTATTATTTTCAATTGAATGGCACAATCTATTGAATTTCTTTAAAGTTAATTTTGCCTCGATAGACTTTAGTGTCTCATATTCTGAAACCTCATTGTCTTAAACAATGAGAGTTAAGTTAAATGAATTATAGAGTTCAGTATCGTTATCTATGTAATACCTTTGATGCAATTGTTATCAACAGATTTAAACACTGTGCCACCGGCATTTGAAGAAACACCGACAACCGGAAAAAAATATGTTCACAAGTTTTTGTTTAATTTTTCTACAAAAGATGGAACTAGGTAATTCAATATTTTTGTATTTTTTATTATAGAAAAATGTCATAAAGAATATGCATGGACCTCTTAATGAACATGCAACTCTAGTGAACTATTCTACTAAAAAATAATACACTATAATAACTACAAGTCAACCTTGATCAATAAGAAGACTACATGTGAAATTGTTCACACTAAAAAGCTAATTGAGTAGACCAAGTCATCTCGTTTAGTTTATTTATATCCAACTTGATGAAAGTCGAGTAGATCGATAGGGTTAAGGAAGTTTTTATTTTTATTTTTTTACCATAAAGATCTCGAGCCGTTCAATCCATTTCATATAGATTTTATTGAGATTTGAATTTTATTTTAAAATGTCAACCTTATTAGGATGAGTAAGTAAACCCTTATAAGTTGATTTATGTTTCGGATAATTAGTTGATGTGAAATTTATCTATTAATATGTCCCTGCAAAATGATATCTCGTTTGAGCAGATCAATTTATCCGTTCATTTGAGATTTATCCTTAACATGCTTAAGTTTTGCTAAAGTTCAAACATTTTTAATCTCGTACTATTCAATTTAATGGTAGTTGAGTCGTGTGGAAGATTGAGTCAAAAACACGATAAAATGTGTGGTTGAAAGATAAAAAAAAAACATTAGGTTTATGTTTAATATTATTTTATGAAAGAATGTGTAATTGAATATAAGTTTTGAAAAAAATGTAATTTAGAAATAGTGGAGACAAAACAAGGACACAACAAAAATTGACTCATTAAATTGGCTTATCAAGATCATATTTTCCCCTAGATATTCAGATAATTCTATTACATTGATTTATATAGAGTGATGTTCAAATTTAAAAATGATTTTATTTACATATAAATTGAAAATATAAAGGTCCGTTTGGTTTATGTTTCAATTTTCAATTTATTTTCAATTTTCAATTTTGATGGTCTATTTTAATATTGTTAGAAACAAGTTTTGGTTTATCATTCTAAAAAAATGTTTTTCAAAACAAGAAATTAAAAAACAAGTTTGGTTTGAAATTTTGCAAAATTAGTTTATGACATTATATTCCATTAAATTGGACTATTAGTAAAGTATAACAAGTTTATGTTTATACATTATCAAGTAATATGTATTTTAATGTTGTTATTATTTTACAATTTTTTTTTTCACGCTACAAAAGTATAATGGAAACAAATAATAAATTGAGTTAGCAAAATATAGAAAATAAAAAATAAAAATTAATGACGTAGACTGAGAATTTTTATTTGTGTTAATTTAAATATTTTTCTTAAATTTATTATGTAAATAATCATTAAAAGTTTGAACTATTTATATTTTGAATTTTTTTTCTTGAATTTCTTAAAATTTTACTTTTAGAATTTTTATTATTAAAATTTAAAAATTATTTTTTTAGAATTTTAAATTTTTAGATTTTTTAAAAATTATTTTGAGTTTTATTTTATAAATATAATCTTATTTTTGAATATTTGTTTTAAAACGAATCAGACCAAATAAATTTTAGATATTTTATACCATTAAAAATTAAAAAGAGCTTCAAAATATCAAATCAATCAACGGTAAAATCCAAGAAACGAATAACATCTAACAAAAGTATACATAACAATCATTATCGTGGTTTCTTGAATGTGGTTTGCCCAATTTCTGGACGTGGACAAATCTGCCTTTATAGTGGCACGTAAACGTGACAGGTTGACCCTTCGTCAGCCGTCTAATTTGACTAAAAGAAAATAGAGTGCAATTTTGGTTTTCTGAAGTAGGTCCGCTAGAAATAAGCTTTTATTTTTATTTTTTATTTTTTATTTTGTTCCTCATTTTGAGCAATGACTTTAAAAGTCAACAAATAAGGGTAAAAAACTTCAAGAAAACCTTATATTGTAGGGACATTGGCAAGGCAATTGAACATACTCAAGATTACAAGGCAACGTAATTATTCATTGGGTTTATCTTAAGATAGCAATAGGGTGGGAAATTTTCGACTTAAACCGAAAATGGGATGAAAATGACAAAGGGCGGGGGGTGGGGATGAATTCTTGATTCAACCGGGATGAGACGAGAATGGGGATGGAAATAAAAAAATTAGCCACGAATGGGGGAAGGTATCCCCGGCCATTTAAGCTTTTTAGAACATAAAATGATAAAAAAATTCAAATGATGCATCATATTCATAAATAAAAATAATAAAATAGAAGAGGGTTAAACGGGAATCAAGATTGTTACCGCCTCGTACTGTCACCGCTTTAGCGGCAATGGGACGGGAAAATCACCTGTGGGCTAGGTCCTAGCATTTTATACAAGAGAACGAATTGCAATAATTTCTGAAGTTAATGAAATCATTAGTACATTTTAGTTGTGTAAAATAGATTAAAATAGTAAAAAAAAAAAAAATTAACACTTTTATTGTTGCCGTAATAGTAGAGGCATATTAATTTCTTTCCCAACACTCATTTAGCAGCAACAGCAACACGTGATGAGCTGTTCAGAAGTAGGTAATTGCACAAATCACAATCCAATTTGTAAAATCGACAATCATATTTTGACATCTACCTTTAGTTTTGTGTCTATTCTAATTGGATTAATAATTTAATAATGTTTGATATAATCCGTGTTCTAAAACGCATAATGAGTGGCGATGCGTGGATGTCAAATTTTGAGCTAAACGAGTTTAAGCGAGATATATGCGTAAAAAGACGTTTTCTTATTTTAATATTATTTTAATTTTTAATCAATCAAAAAATCGTTTAATAATTAAAAATAATACATATCATTTAAAATAGATTTATATAAATTTTATACATTTTATTTCAAAAGTTTCCAACAAAAGATAAGTTTCAAATCTAAATCAACTTTTAAGTTTTAACTTAAAAGAAATGTAAAAAAAATTAAAAAATTAAAAAAAGAAGAAGATAATAATGTGCATCTAGGCGCTCATAATCGCGCATAAGCATGCATTAGCGGTTAACAATTGATGTTGACCGCTATATAAGGTGCAGTCACTTAGCTTGACGTTTTCATCGCACATCGTGTTTAAGCGACGCCTTTACAATGTTTTTTAGAACGCTGGATTTAATTAATAATTTGTTTGGTAACATGTACAATATTGAATGATTTTACTAAAGAAAAAAAGTTTAAACTCCGACTATTATAGTTTCTATTATTACATGTTAGTTGTAACTAGCTAGGATTTGATTTCTAGTGTTCGATATGCAATGCAGTCGGATTGTGTGATGTCTGAAGCGTTAGTTTAACTACTTGACTGATTGTGTCTTTCAACCATGGAACCATGGGTTGGAGTAGCTCACCTTCATTAGAAAATAAAAACTCTTGTGCGTACAACATGTGCCCCCGTTTGACAATATTTATTTTGGCATTTTAAAGCGTTTTTTATTTTTTCTACAGTGTTATATTAATTAAATATTATTGATCCATCTCACGTCATTTTTCTAATTTTCATGTTGATACTCTTTGAGAATTTGATTTTTCGTATAATGACACAAATCTAATTTATTAGTACAAATTGATTTGGAGCGTAGATTTGAAAAAAAGAAACAACTTGATTTGAAGTGACATGATTACACACCATGATATCTAAACTCGCATGTACGATAAAAAACATTGGTTTATGATAAAATAAAGGCTATCAAACAAGGGCTAAGACTTACAGTTTTAAAATGTCGATTTTATTAAGATAAATAACCTAAATCATTTATATATTGGTTATTTATTTCAACTATAATGTGATTTAAGAATATTCTATTTGTACAATCAAATTGTTGACATATAGGTTAACTGACACTCACAAAGAGGGGTCCCACTTTTTTAAAAATTTTTTTTAATCATGCGGGGCCAGCACGTATGTGAGAGGTTGACAACCTCTCCAGTACAAATAAAATTTTCGTGTGATTTATTTCTGCACAATCCATCGCCCCCCAAAAACATGAAAAAAAATCATCATTTGGTTACTATTGGACGTTGAAATAAGCCGTATAAGAAATGTAGTATTAAATTATGTTGAATGGTACTACGTAGATAGTATTATGGTGGTTAAATATATATAGTATTCTTCACTATTTATTTAAAAAGGGAAAATTGAAACAACGATCCCTAGTCATTTCAATTTTTGTAAACTTTACTCTAATCTTCAATTTGTGTCAGCAAAATTTCCTAGCCTTTCATAAATATGCAGTTGAGATCCAAATGGATGGAAACCGTCCATTTGATCGTTACTCTACCACTATTTTGAAAAAAAATGATATTTTGATAATTTTAAGTAGGGATATTTTCATCAATTTTATGACAACATTATATTTTGCAATATATATACAATTATATAATAAAGGATAATTAAATTTAAAAAAAATTCAAATCAAAAGATTATCTTCTTCACTCACCCACCCCAAAACCGAACCCAGAAAACTTACCACCACCGGCTGATCAACCGTCCACAACCGCCTATCTCACTATAAATCGTAAATTGTCACCGTTGTAAACCTTGAATTGTCATCGCTGCCACCACCACAACCTCCATCAAACCAAAACCATCAAACCTCGCTTTCCATTATGAAGAGGAAGGATCTAAAACATGATGGAAAGAAAACCATCGAACATCAAAATTAGAAAACATTTGAAAACCAGGTTCTAGAAAGGACCGTCGAATATCCACAGAAAATCAAAAAAGATTTAATAAAAAATCACAGAAGGTCAAAATCAACACAAGTTGACGACCACCCAATCAAGAAAAACCACTGGCCATCGCCAAAATTTATTCCTAGCTAACGGCCTCAATGCAAAAATTGCCACCTACTACAGTCACACCCATGGTCGTGCCTTACCGCCGGTAGTCTCATCAATTTTAGGCGAGCATTTTCATGGTGGAACAACATCAAATTTAAAGATAGAGGTGGGTTGGATTTTTATGTTTTCGAAATGTTTAATGATGGGAGAGGGAAATATAGTTAAATATCTCTGTTAAAATAATCAAAATATCATTTTTTTTTACAAAATATTGGTCAACTAAAGGTCAAATGGACGGTTTCCTTCCATTTGGACCCCAGCTGCATATTTATGTAAGGTTAGGGATCTCGATTGCACAAATTAAAGGTTATGATAAAATTTACAAACAATTGAAAAAGTTAGGGATCGTTGCTTCAATTTTCCCTTTAAAAAATAATCGCACTATCAGTAATATATATATAACACGTTGCAAAGGTTAAAGATGGGTTTAGGTCCAATAAAAATAGATATTACTCACTCCGTCCCATTTATATGCTCATTTTCCTTGTCTCGATTATATAGTCTTGTTTTTTTATTAAGAATATTTTGTTTTGTTCGTTTACTAATATACACTTATTTCTTTACTACCAATAATAATTTACTACTAGTTATTGATAATTAAATGAGGGTAAATTATGAAAGTTTTTGACAAAAAATGTTTTTCCAATAACATTAAATAATTTTTTTAAATCCGTGTGAAACAAGACAAACTTATATAAATGAGACAAAGAGAGTATAATTTTAAACTAAATTTTTTATACGGACTAACTCGATGCAACAAACACAGCCTTAGAGTACATCGGTCGTTGTGTGCGAGACAGTTTATATTCCAATAGTGAGTCAAAGTTCTTATTGTTTAGAATCAGAAATAATTTGCTTGGAAACAAAAAATTGTACTACCTCCAAAGAAAAATAGAAGGTTAGTGTTGAAAAAACGAAAATAGTAAATGCATTATTAAATAAAATTTATGGCTTTACAAAAGTAGTATAGTACAAAAGAAAACTCCAGCTAAGGGAGCGTTGTGTGACGTGAACTTATTCATTTAATTCTCTTACCTGCCTTCATTCATTTCTTACTCTTTAAATCCCTCTCTTCTCCGCCTCTTCCTCTCCAAAATTCAACTTCAACCCACTGTATTTCTCTTCCTTCTAAAAATGCCACAAATTTTGCCAAATTTCTCAAGTTCTGTTAAACTCAAATATGTGAAGCTAGGCTATCAGTATCTTGTCAATCATATTCTAACTTTTTTTCTTATACCAATTATGGTGGGCATTCTTGTCGAGATCCTGCGGTTAGGCCCTGAAGAAATGCTTAACATTTGGAGATCACTTCATTTTGATCTTATCCAAGTGTTGTGTTCATCATTTCTAATCATTTTCATAGCAACTGTGTACTTCATGTCCAAGCCTCGGTCGATATATCTAGTTGATTATACTTGTTACAAGCCTCCTATAACTTGTCGAGTACCTTTCTCGACATTTATGGAGCACTCTCGGCTAATCCTTAAGGATAATCCGAAGAGCGTTGACTTCCAAATGCGCATTCTCGAACGATCAGGGCTTGGAGAAGAGACGTGTTTGCCTCCGGCCATTCATTATATTCCTCCGACTCCAACAATGGAAGCTGCGAGGGGCGAGGCCGAGGTGGTTATTTTCTCAGCTATCGATTCATTGATGGCGAAAACTGGGATCAAGCCTAAAGATATCGATATTCTGATAGTGAACTGCAGTCTTTTTTCTCCAACCCCATCTTTGTCTGCTATGGTTGTGAACAAGTACAAATTGAGGAGTAATATAAAGAGTTACAATCTTTCTGGCATGGGGTGTAGTGCTGGTTTGATATCACTTGATTTGGCTAGAGACCTTTTACAAGTTCATCCCAATTCATATGCTCTTGTTGTAAGTACAGAAATCATTACTCCCAACTATTATCAAGGTTCAGAAAGAGCAATGCTTCTTCCCAATTGCTTGTTTCGCATGGGGGGTGCTGCAATTCTTCTATCCAACAAGAGGAGGGACCGGAGTCGAGCCAAGTACCGACTAGTCCATGTCGTTCGAACTCACAAAGGCGCCGACGATAAGGCCTATAAATGTGTGTATGAACAAGAAGATCCACAGGGAAAAGTTGGGATTAATCTATCCAAAGACCTAATGGTTATAGCTGGTGAAGCTTTAAAATCAAACATTACAACAATTGGCCCACTAGTCCTTCCAGCCTCTGAACAGCTCCTCTTCCTCTTCACACTCATCGGTCGAAAAATATTTAACCCTAAATGGAAACCATACATTCCTGATTTCAAACAAGCATTTGAACACTTTTGCATTCACGCCGGTGGAAGAGCAGTGATCGATGAACTCCAGAAGAACCTTCAGTTGTCGGCTGAGCACGTCGAGGCCTCACGAATGACGCTACATCGATTCGGTAACACGTCCTCGTCTTCGTTATGGTACGAGTTGGGTTACATTGAGGCCAAAGGAAGGATGAAAAAGGGTGATAGAATTTGGCAAATAGCTTTTGGAAGTGGATTCAAATGTAACAGTGCTGTTTGGAAATGCAACCGCACAATTAGCACAAAAACTGATGGACCATGGCTAGACTGCATTGATAGGTACCCAGTGCACATCCCAGAAATTGTGAAGCTCTAAATTATTTTAGCCATATATATCGGAAGTTTGAGTTTACTTTTTTTTTTTTTCCCTTCCAAATGTCTGCAAAAAAAATAAAAATAATTCTGCATGCATTTACTCTTAGAGATAATGTAATATAAAGATGTAAATTACTACAATTTCTGAATACTCTCAGATGAATGTTAGTCAATAATATTTCATGTACCGGTTCAGAATGCTTGTAATGAATGAAGATGCAAAAGTTATTGTTTCCTGAATTTGTAAATTCAATGTTTATAATTGTTGTCCATTTGTCCTTTGAGTTCATATGGTGAAAACAGTAGCAATCTTTACAGAGGTCAAGGCATTCGGTTCGAATAAAATAGTTGTAATAGATTGAGAAAAGTAATTAAAGGACAAATGCCAACCCCATTAATGGTGCATGCAAGAAAGGTTTTCCTTTATTCTTAAATGAGCCAGTGCAGGTACTGCAAATAGTGGCAACCACCTGTTTAAATCAAAATTACTATAAAGATAAGAGACATGTCCTTTAGTTATAATAGTGTCAAGGGACCATGCAATTGTAGTTAAGGGTGGCAAGAAAGGCTATAGGCGGTGGCTTGGTAGTTGGGCAGTACTTAATAATTAATTTGGTTTTGATGGAAAAGTTAGATAAGTGATGTTTAATGCAAAGTTGAATATTCATTAAAGAATAATGAAAGTGATTGTAGATTTCTATCTCTGAAAGTGGTGATGGACATATATGTATGTATGTATGTTAAATACTGCTTAACTTATAATTTTATTGATAAATAACAAATTTAGTTCAAATATTGAAACCCGCCGTGTAAACTTATGAGCCGATAGATTTAGCAACGTAATCATATCTCTCGGTAATTCGATAGTAAAATTTGTCAAAAAAATATAAAAAATGAAGTACAAGAACATAAAAATACTATTAGCAACGATATCTGATAATAGTCGGTTATTAACTAACTTGATTGTCGTCAAACTTAACCCATGAGCATGGCAAAGGTATGATCACGACTTCCCATGAGAAAATGGTAATAATAATAAAATGATTGTGAAACTGTTCATAAGGTGACCAATCTCAATTGTGAGGTAGAGTCGACCACCCTAGTAATGAGGTGGCCACACTTAGCGGCCACCCACAAAGTGATCGACCTCAACCTCTCCCATATAAATGAGGGGTGGGCGCCATGTGAAAAATGGCAACATGGTCCTTTTGTTCTTAGAGGATTTTTCTCGACATGTTCTTCAATTCCTTCTTATAACATGTGTCTCTCCATTTTTGTAGATCTAGCATCACGGGTTCAAAGTAGATGCCCATATAAAGGCCTCTATGCACTTTGACACTATATAAAGGCTCGTTTAAGTCTTAGTTGAATCGAATTGTTGGTTAGATCTAAATGTACTTTGACACTTTATTAAGATTTGGAGTTTTATCTTAAAATGTCAACAAGCTTGTTAAGAACAAAAACTCAAACCCTGATATTATTGTGTATTTATTTAGTCATTAATACACGAGGGATGTATCCATTAACATATAATTCATAAGTCATGATTTTAGCATTTGCTGATGTTGGGTAAATAATGATGAGTGCTTTAGTATTGGGTGCATGGAGAATAGTCACCTTATTGTCTGCACTAATTTTGGGTGGCTCGGTGTACTCTAATTTTATCCGTATTTCTCAACCCACAAATATGTGTTTGGTCCTTTTTTTCAAAATTACTTCCAATATTACCCTCTATAAAATAATTTTTAATCCACATATTTTATCCAAAAAAATTACTTGATAACTAAAAAGTTTACTTATAAGTAAAAAATGACTTATAATATAAATACATTTTGTGTGAAAAAATTTGCTTATAAGGTAAAAATAATAGTAATAAGACAAAAATTTGCTTATAAAATATAATAATTATTATAAGTAAAAATTTGATTATGTTTAGTTTTTTTAAAAGTACAAAATTAAATTATTACTTAAAATTTGATTATAAGTAAAAAATTACTCATAAGTTAAAAAATTAATTATAAGAAAATATTCTACTTTTTAAGTAAAAAACTAGGTTTTATATAACAAAATTAGTTATAAGTAAAATATCACTTAAGAGTAAAAAATTTCATATAAAAATTGAAAATGTCACTAAAAGACGTGCAATTTTATTTTTCAAAATCGTTGGATAATAAATTCCCAAGTACGAGTTTGATCGTTTTAAAAATCGCTACTAAAAATCACTCAAAACTTGACACTAATAAATACCTAAAATCGGCACTTTAAAAGAACTTCCATAATTGATACCACAAAATTCCCAAGCTAGCCCTTAGGGAGAGAGAAAACAGTGTCAATTAATCAGTGACATGGAGCACCGAGTACTTCATATTTCGAGAATACTAGAAAATTTTATCTCATTGAAGATATCTTACATATGTATTGAAGTGAAAATTCTTCTCTTATTTTGGTTTCAATTTTCAAGCATAATTCAAAAAATCACATGCTAACCATTGAATTCAAGACGATGAAATTGAGGTGCATGTCCTATCAATTAAGTTGCATGTTCTATCATGATGTCCTATCATGAACTTTGAGGAGAAATTCTCTTTGAGCTTAATTAGGAACTATGGTCGTTGACCTCCAGAATCGAGTCAACAAAAACTCTGGCCCTACTCGCATCCACGTAAGTAGAAACCAAGCCACGTATAAGAGGAATCACTCTTTGAGACGCTAGCCAACAAAGTGCTCGAGCTCCGGGATTGAATCAACATGATAACAAAATAAAATATTTTAGATCAAACTCCAACACTCAAGCAAGTAATATCGCATATGAAAAACAAGAGAGAGGTGAAACTTTTAAGCATTTGGAATTGCATGAGGCTTAAAATGATACAAGATGGGACTTTTATAGTGTCACAATTAAAGTCATGATCGATGGATGAAACGCGCGTGGCTTCATCCGACTCACTGAGACTTCCCATCACAGATGGCCTATCATCCACTTATCCTATGTTGTACTCGAGTGTCTGGGAAAAGGAGCCGCCCTATAGTCTGTTTCAGTAGGTAGACAGGATTTTATTTGTTTTGAGTTGCAAGC